>OZ036003.1:13349310-13411810 GCA_964035015.1 Corallium rubrum
GATCCTGTGCGTCTATTTCGCATACAGCATTAGACATACAGATTTTTAATTGATTTCGTTTGATAATATCAAAGATACCGAACTTTCTCTGATAACTCATTATACACGTGTGACGTCAAAGTGTTTAATTTGCATATCAAAAAAATTGAAATATCTCAACAACGAGGCACGGAAACGAAGATCTGCAAAAGATGTTACTTTGTCGTTTTCAGAGTTCTTTCATTTAAGACAATAATAATTTTCGCTTCATAGGCACTTTAAAAATAGCATGTCAAACACGAGGTCATTGCCCTGATCCTAATGAACGATAATAATAATAATAATGGAAACTTTATTAAATGTTTTTCTTTTCTACATATACAATTATAAATCTCGCTTATTAAGGTAATTTACAATTGGCTACTTGAATCACAACTAATAATATATAATATATAATAACAACTAATGACCATATAATAAAAAGCTAATGATTCGGGATTTCCCCATTCCTTATTTCGGCAGCAGAAAATGTAATACGTAGTTCTGATAGCTATAGTCATCAAAAAAAAAAAAAAAAAAAAAAAAAAAAAATGGAAACTGTATTTATTTATGATTTACGTATATTACAATGATAACCCTCTCTTTTACAGGTAGTTTACCAATGTCTACTTGAATTAACAAATGGTATAAAAAATATTAGTATGACATTAAAGTCGGGTTATCCCATTCTTTGTTACGTTTACAAAATATACAGTAAGAGGCCCTTATGCAAGTGTTCATCATTTTCTGAGTATAGTACTTTCTACATCGTTCGTCAAATTTCAGGTCTTTCAGCAATTCAATAAAGTCTATAGATGACTGATTAAAAACTCCAAGCGAACTGATAGATAAATTTATAAATTTCACTTTTTCATAATAATAATAATAATAATAATAATAATAATAATAATAATAATAATAATAAGTCTTTATTTCTACCTCAAAACATCCGTTCGAGTTTACATACAATTTAGGAATATATAAATACATAGTCACAATCAAAATTTATTTACAATAAAATCAGAATAAAAGCATAAAACATATAAAAACTTAAAACCTCATCAGACAAAATTAAACAGACACTGATTAATGAAACAGTTCTTGAATATTTCTGTCCTTATGCAAGGGAGGACATACTCATGCCCCCGAGGTCTGAGCGACTTGCCTCGTTTGTTTGGCAATAATTCCTGCAGAGCGTTTTTTGTTTTAGATGTAATTTTGTTCCATAGATTCTTGTCTAGATATTAATTATTTCATTTATGGACTCGTCATCCTAACTCTCTACCTCATCCCCTATTTTTTATTTAGGAAGGACTGTAGCTGGAACTACGGACAAACCGACCAAGCTTTCGTTCAGTCCTACACCATCTAAATCAGAAGTTCAATTCATCTTGGACGAAGTAAAACATTATCTGAGCCAAGATGTTGCCGGTAGGTTCAGAACCATAATTTCATGACGTTAGATTAACCACCTTAAGCATATTAATTAGGCGTTTTTGAGACACGGACGGTGACCGGAAGAACAGGAATACAATACAGAACTACTGAACCGAGTATTCTTGGAAAAGACTTTTTTACCCAAAACAAAGGCTATGAATAATCAAATATTTAAGCTGTTAGCTCATAAGCTTAAATTTCATCTTTATATAAAAATACAGATCCTTTATTTCATATTGAAATGAAATTATCCCCCTTAAAATACAAGTTTCAGTCTACTTTAAAAGTACGTCTCATTGTAGTTAAACAACGATGACAGGCCTCAACGTTCTAGAAGTTCCCGTCGTCTCAACAACGTGAAAATGCTCTCAATGACATCTTGTGTAGAACGACAACGGTGTTCACTTTACTCTTGGGATTCTAAATTGCTCTTATCATTGTTTTGAATGAAAAATGCTATTGAATTCAATCGCCGTCCATGGCTCTAAAACGCCTGTATGCTTAAGCTCTCTATTGTCGCATCCCCAAGGCCAGCATGTCCTCTTTGACGACGTCACGGATCCCTAGCGTTGGTCGTATCTAACATAACCAGGTCAAGGCGGATTTCCATTCAACTTTTTTTGTCGCGCAAGCGACTTTTTGCGATCGCTTTCTTTGTTTCATGCCTTCTCGGGTGGTACGGAGCCGGTCCAGAGCCCATTAAGCTGGATTTCCATTCAGTGCATTTTGTCGCGCGATCGACTTTTCTCGATCGCTTTCTTTTGAAATGTGTGTATTCAACCAAAGCTAATGAAATGCGTTCCGCTTGACAACCCACAATTCAAAAGAAAGCGATCGCAAAAAGTCGATCGCGCGATAAAATGCACTGAATGGAAATCCACCTTAAGACAAAAGAAAGCGATCGCAAATCGTCGATCGCGCGACAAAAAGCACTGAATGGAAATACAAAGCTAGGCGTGTCCACTTTTACCAATTCACGGACCCCTAGGGGTGGGCGTGTTCACTTTGACACGTCACGGCTCCCCAAGGCTGGTGGTATGTAGCATAACCAATTCACGGATCCCTAGCGTTGGCCGTATCTAGCTTAACCAGATCACGGACCACAGAGCTAAACGTGTCCACTTTTACCAATTCACGGACCCCTATGGATGCGCGTGCACACTCTGACCCGTCACGGATCCCTATGCGTGTCTACTTTGACCACGTTGCACGACCCCAGGACCAGATTACATTCTAGCGCTGTTGGAAAACGTTAACCCTACGCTTTCAAGTCCAAATCCTCAGACCCAGGTTTTCAGCTGTCCTCTGACCCGCTCTGTGTGCGCAGTGCCCTTCACGATTGGAAATGGCGGCTGTTGAGGCTTGGGAAATGCGGGCTGACCCGTATTAGCTACGCATGCGTAGAACAAATATCTTGCGTGTAAACGTCATCAATCAGCATCAATACACGGCCGACAACTCACTTGAGCCAGCACGCACGTGGACTACGAACTGCCCCATGAAAGTGGCCGATTTTCTATGCGATTTCCGATCGTGTTAAAGGGATCCCTGCATATTTGAACACGTAGGCATCTTGGGCGCTGCCATCTTGAATTTGATCATGAGACCATTGTCTTGGAATATTAAGTGCAATCATTTTACGTCATCAAATCCGAGATGGTGACCCCCGTGAAAAGTTCAAATATGCAAGGATCTCTTTAATTTCTGGCCGCAAAACGTACCCAAAACAAACAAACAAACAAACAAACAAACAAACAAACAAACAAACAAACAAACAAACAAACAAACAAACAAACAAACAAACAAACAAACAAACAAACAAACAAACAAACAAACAAACAAACAAACAAACAAACAAACAAACAAACAAACAAACAAACAAACAAACAAACAAACAAACAAACAAACAAACAAACAAACAAACAAACAAACATAGTTTTTAAATTTCCCACAGTTCGAAGTGATGACGTTTTGGCAGCTTGGAGTGGAATTCGTCCTCTCGTCTCCGATCCCAAGTCGAGGAACACCGAAGCGCTGTCACGTAACCACGTGATCGATATAAGCGATGGTAACCTGGTAACGATAGCCGGGGGCAAGTGGACGACGTATCGCGCTATGGCAGCCGACACTGTTGATGCCGCTATTAAAGCTTGTCACTTGAAGCCCGCGTTGATGGAATGTCAAACTGATGGCTTGGTGCTGGAAGGTGGCGACGGATTTACTCCTAATCTGTTTATGGGACTTGTGCAGGATTACGGACTCGACATTGAGGTACGAGGAAACATGAAAACATTAATAACTGCGCGTACACATTACACAGTGTTATTACTATCAAAATCCGTAGAGTGTCTTTTCCAGAAGAAAAAAGGTTGTCTGGAAGGCAGCCAAACGTTTATGTTTTGTAACGTCAACGGCTCGCGAATTCCGCGTGGCGTGTGAACGAATACGACAAAATAGACGAATTCAGTTGAATAAGATGTTAATTTTGAACGTAGTGTAAAATGAATGTGATACTGTAGTACACGCCATTCAAAAAACATCTTGTTCAACAGAATTCGTTGATTTCGTTCACACGCCACGCTGCAATTCCTGAGCCGTTGACGTCACAAAACATAAACGTTTGGCCGCCTTCCAGACAACCTTTTTTCTTCCGGAAAAGACATCTGTAGTCAGAAATGGATGTTCTCTTGCGTACGACTTTGCAATATCGATACGCAACATTGCAATTGTAATTGGCGGATTCAATCAGCAACTTGCAAACGATTTATCACGATTCCTCGACGGTTGCTTAAAATATTGGTTTTAAACATCGAACAATACATAAATGTGATGTTATACTTGAAGGTAATGGCTCTAACTTTATGTAGAATTTCGCATTATCTAGAGTTTGGCATTTAAAACGATTTTTTAGGGTAACCCGTCGAGGAATCGTGATAAAGCGTTTGCAGGTTGCTGATTGAATCCATCAATCACACTTGCAATGTTGCGTATCAATATTGCAAAGTCGCACGCAAGAGAACATCCAGTTTGACTATAACCGGATCCATTTAAGGGTTAGATGCATGTTAGATAAACGAGAAACAAGTCCGCGGACGGAATGATCAGTTGGCTCATTGTCGTTACTCCGCGGCACGCATTTTATCAAAAGCCAATCAGAGTGTGTTGCTCAACCTCGTCCCCAGGACGCGAGATCACGTGACAAAATATTCTAATATATTGGAAAAATTTCCCGCCAGTTGAAAACACTGAGTCCATATAAGCGAAAAGCATTTACTTTTAGCTCACCGGAAAATCTTCTAAATGTATCGGAAAGTTTCTTGATGTAGTATTCCCGCCTTTGCCAGGGCGTGTTCTCTCGCCTCGTCGCTGATTTTACAGGGAGGAAAACTGGAGAAAACCCCTCGAAGGACAGGAGAGATCAACTACAACTTTATATTTTAATACATTGACCCCAGATATTCGCAATGCTTCATCTATTTACTTATTTCAGCGAAAACTTAAAAAATATATTTTCTCTTGTCCTTAAAACTAAAATTATTGTTTCGTACTTTTTAGTTTATACATTTGCTACTTTGTTTCTACTATAGTTGTGTCGCTCCTGAACCGAGCGTTATACTTATTATAACTATCTAACGAGGTAGCCCATAATCACATAAGCCTTATGGCTTCTAGTTGGGTTACCTCGCCGCTTTTCAGTAATTATATTTAACTTTGTAATTTTTAATTTATTTATTTTCTTTAAAAAAGTGGTGAAATAAATTGATTTGATTTGATTTGATTTACTCACATTAGTTCCAAGCTCGAGACAACGGGGTCATTCCCAAGTGGTCACCCATCCAAGCACACGCGTAAAAACGCACAACTTGTTCACGGTTGTCAACAGGCGTGAACAATGTTGTGCTGCTCGCCGTGAACAAGTTGTCAACAAGTTGTTCACTTATGGTTCGAACAACTTGTTCACGGATAAATCAACAGTCATGAACAAGTTGTTCAAACAGCACATTTTTATAGCCAACAACGTTGTTCGCACATGATACAACATGTTGTAACAGCATGACGAAATAACAACAATGTTACAACAATGGTGAACATGGTTGATGTATCAACACGTTCTTCGGTTGTTACAACATGCATGAACAACAGTTGTTGTTTCATCAAGCAGTAACAACTTGTTGAAACAATGATGAACAATGTTCATTTATCAATGTTGTTCACATATGTCAACAAGTTGTTACAGCATTGTTGCAATGTTCAGGCAACAATGCTGTAACAACTTGCGAGATTTTTACGCGTGTACTAACCCCGTCTAACCGGGCTTAACTTTTGGTGAGAGGCAGTGCGCTAACAGCACACGCCACCCGTGCTCCCCTTGCTCTTAAAATGTAAAGTATATTCGAGATTTTCCTTCACCAAAAACCCTTAGAACTTTTCACACGTGGTTCGTCAAAATCTTACTTTAGAATAATTATTTTTGTTTCAGGTTGCTAAACATCTTTCTCATTGCTACGGTACCAAGGCCGTTTGGGTTGCTAAAGAGGCGAGTCCAACTGGACACCGCTGGCCAATTGTTGGAAAAAGGCTCACAAGTGAATTTCCTCATATCGAGGCCGAGGTTAAGTTTGCAGTTCAGGAGTATGCGTGTACTGTCGTGGATGTTCTCGCGAGACGGACACGACTTGCGTTTTTGAACGTGGAAACCGCGCAAGAGATTCTTCCGCGCGTTGTGGACGTGATGGCAAAGGAACTGGGTTGGAGCAGAGCAAGGAAAGAGGTATGGTAATGAGGATCCTAGGCTCATTAGCAATTGTTTGAGTATTCAATGCCACTTCCCCAGGTTATTGGAACACGATGCCAAACGTTTTGCGCATGCGCGACGTCCGAGCTCGACCTCAGAAAAAGAGCGGGAAAACACTGAAATATTTCGACTGGTCCAAGAGTCCGACACAAAAGTTAAAATTATAAGCATACTACCAAAAAGATAAGGTAGGTAGTTTGTACATGGCTTCCTTGTCAATATTGTAACATGTTCTGAATTTACCCCTTCGTAATTTTCTTTACCCTTCTTTTAAAACACAAATGAATAGTCGAGTCTTACTTAGTCTTCACTGTCTGGTTGTCGCCACGGCTAGGTCCAACGTCTCTTGCAATGTTTACTCAGCGAATTCACGCATGCGCAAACGTTTGGCAGCGGTGTTGGTTATTGGTCATGCGAGGCGCGTGCGTCGCCCTGCCCTCGTGAACAAAGAGGTCTGCAAACGAGACTGGAAAGCCTGCATCACCAACACTGACCCCTGGGAGACAGTGGGCGAAGGACCGCTCGATTTGGCGCAAGAGTGTTGCAGCATGGAACGATGTACGAGGAGGACTGCAAGAACCAACGGGTGGCACAAACGTCAGCACAACCTCGTACCCAGGGTCTTATCTCCGACGTCAGCACAACCTCCTGTACAGTACTCCTGAGTACGAGATTGACGTCAGCACAGACGTGTTACAACCCCCACTGCCAACCATCACCAACACTACCACCATCACCCACTATCACCACCATCACCACCACCACCACCACCACCACAACCACCATCATCACCACCATCATCCGTCCAACTTTGTCACTGCCAGTTGCAACACTCTGGTGCTGCTCCAGGAACTCGACCAACTCAGTGCGCATCAGCATTGTCTGTCGAGACACAGCGATACCAACACACATGCAAGTCAACCTCAATCCAGTTACCAAACCATTTTGTTTTTCACCGTTCTTTTTTCGCGTAGCCCTGTACACAGATTTCTTGTAATTCCCTTCTCTATTCATTTTAGCAAGAATCCAAAGATGCCATGGAATTTTTAGTACAAATGGGACTATCGTTAAAGCAAGAGCTACGGAACACATCTGTATCTGAGGAGCGCAGCGGTTGAGGAATATATGACCTTGACCTGAATATCTGAATAGAAGCTGCTGCAAAATAATGTTTATCAACTTACAAAATGGAATCTTTAATACTAAGATGAATTGCGAAAGGAATCGTGTGGAATGACTCCAGCTCTCGCAGAATGTATATTGAGAAACCACAGTGTTACACTACGAAGACATGTAATTGTTTCATTCATCTGGTCTCGGGAAAGCTTCACCTTTCGAAACGAACTGAGAGGGTAGCTGTTATCTCGTCCGGAATTGATGTCTAGCAGTAGAAACAGTATAGCAAGAAGTCACAGTCTACTTATAATGTATAGCAAAAAGATCTGAAAAGTACTCCAAAATGCAATATACATTTCAAGGTTCAACGGTCGTGTGTAAGGATTCTCGATATCTTACGTAATATATTACAATATGAGTGGCAGAGCTGTATGGGATTTACAACGCGAGCCGTTGTACTAGTTCAGACGCGAATATTGTATTAGCCATATGTATTAGCCGCAATTGCGCTAGCGACCTGGGGATAGCGAGGTTGACGTTGCATCACGGGGCTGCTGATACGACTTATCTAATTGTTCAAGTTTATCAACAATCTTTAAGATATAAGCCGTTTAAGCTGAGAATATAGATCGGAACGTTTATGTAAATCAGGACGAATTTGTATCCGATTTACAAACACCTGATTAAAAATTCGTTTCCGTCTGAATTTTCTTAATGAATTATTAATAAATGATTGGATACTTACAGTTCATTTAGGTTATAGGTCCGATACCTGTCTGCGACTCCGAACGTTCTCTTGACCAACATCTACTGTACAGTGTGTATAAAAAACCCCGGAACCCTTAGAAAATGAATTAACAACCTATTGCAGTTTGAAAGCCCTAAACACCTCTGAGCCACGGATGCGTAAAAAAACACGGTCTTATACAGCTGGGAAATTAAGATAACTTGAAGTGTATGCATGGTGAAAGTATTTAAAAGCTTTTTCTCTTCCTGTTTAACTTATGTGCATGCTGATTAATTTATAACGCGGCGCTTT
This sequence comes from Corallium rubrum, assembly GCA_964035015.1. Taxonomy (NCBI): domain Eukaryota; kingdom Metazoa; phylum Cnidaria; class Anthozoa; order Scleralcyonacea; family Coralliidae; genus Corallium; species Corallium rubrum. The sequence continues at coordinate 13,357,716 of OZ036003.1, forward strand.
TAGGGCTTTCAAACTACTACACTAGGTTGTTTTAAAAGAATACTAATTCATTTTCTAAGGGTTCCGTTTTTTATACACACTGTATAGTTAGGTATTATCAGTATACTCTATATCCTTTTGAAACGCGTTTGTAGAACGGAGTATTAAAATATACACAAACGTTGACTTCTGTTTTATTTTTTCAATTTTAACAACTGGCATAGCTAAGCTATTCTTCTATAGATCACTTCTAAGCACACCTACTAAGTTGAAACATTTGTAGTTTTTCTTCATGGAAAATTCAAAGCTGGTAGCACTCTACCCTCGCAGCTTCCAAACCCAATCTTATAACCATCACCTTGAGCGCATGCAGTCATAATTACTTCATCACCATCCTGAATGAACTTTCGTTCCACACCAGGAGCTAACTGAATTGGCTTCGAACCACGCCACGATAATTCCAACATAGAACCATAAGAATCTGGCGTCTGAAATAAAAAGCGCAAACATTTGTCAAGTTGGAAAACGAAGAAACCTAGTGCGCTTGCCGTTTTTGTTATAATACTGACTTTTGTCAAACTACCGCGAATCCTAAAGGCAGTGTTACACCATATGCAGGGGTTGAAATAAGAAATTTTTTTTAGTTGCCCAAGTGGCTCCAGAGAAGAAAATCTAGTCGCCAAATTTCATATCAAGTCGCTCTATATTAATTGTCATATTTTTGTGTTAAAATCAAAACTTTCTGACCAAGAAAACACATTAATAGTTCAATCAATCAATCAATCAATCAATCAATCAATCAATCAATCAATCAATCAATCAATCAATCAATCAAACATTTATTCAAGTTACCCTGTAGAGTACTTGCAGGAGATGCGAGAGGTTAGCCCTATGTGGGAATCCCCTAATCTATTTCAATTCAATTCATAACAGTGAATGATGTGCTTGCATGCTTAATAAACTTCTCGTACAATGTTAACTCTTTAGTAAGTAAAGTAAAGTAACAGTATATTTCTTACTTTTTCTCAGTTAGTCGCCACAAGGACTACCTGCGAAAAATATCTGGTCGCCAGATTAGAAATTTGGTCGCATTTGGCGACCTGGCGCCCGCTTATTTCAACCCCTGATATGCAACTTTTGGTTAACTTTTCACACATGTCGTAACTAGTCCTAAGAATCCCCGATCGTCGGCGACCGTCTGGGATGCATTTTCCAAAGCCTAGTTCACACTTGTCGTAAGAATCGCAGCAATGTTATCGTGGCCGATGGCATAGAGTGTTGTCAGTCTAGACTGTGTGATTTGCATATATACAGCAGTCAAGACACAATAGAACAATAGAATAATAGAATATTGTATTGTGTCTTGACTACTGTATATATGCAAATCACGCTGTCTAGACTGGCAGCACTCAATGACATCGGCCAGCATAACATTGCTGCGATTCTTACGACAAGTGAGAACCATGCTCAAATAGAAATGATTCCGATTCTTGCGATGCTTCCGATCAGATCGGCGACTGTCTGGGACGTTACTTCGCACTTGTCGTAAGTGAGAACCTAGACTTGCTCCAAGTCCGCCTCTTAGCGCTAGTTTTTGCGGCGGGTGGAAAGGCGGGAGGAAAGAGACGGACTTGTTTCGCTTGCAGGTTTTTTAATCTAATTAAATATTCTGGCGGAAAATCGCTGAAATGTAGCTACATCGCCCTGTTTTGACGTGTTTCGGGTTGTCGTACATGCAAGGAAAGTGGTTCTATCCCTACTAAAACGTTTTTAAGAGTCTGTTTAACTCCAACTTCCAAAGAATGTTAAATCACGGATATTATAAATACTGTGGATCCGAATTACGTCACCGGTCGAAAAATTCACCAGTGAATTTTGGTGCGCTGCAGGTGGGAAAAGTCCTTTTCAACGAGGAACCGAAAAGTCAAAAATATCGAAAGGTCAAAAATGTTTGAAAAGGACTTTGAGAAAGTCTAGTGAGAACTAGCCTCCTCCGCAGGCATCTCTATTAATTTTATAAGAGAAGTCAGAAGAGAATTTGGGTTACTGTGGTACCGTCCTCCTCGATCTCCAAAACGCGCGGCCTGAGCTTATACCACAGGTAACCCAAATTCTCTTCTGACTTCTCTTACAAATTAATAGAGATGCCTGCGGAGGAGGCTAAGTGAGAACCACGCTTAACCCTTTGACTGCTAAGCGCACATGTGGACCCACCTTTAGTATTTTACTCTGGCTAATGCCAGACAATTTTACTCGTCAAGGGAACACACCAGTGCTGTAATAGTTACATAATTTTTGTAACTAGTTACAGTTACCGTTACATCATCAGAAAAGTAACTAGTTACCGTTACAAGTTACAAGGGGAAAAAAGTAACTAGTTACAGTTACAAAGTTACTTTAAAAATTTTGTAACTAGTTACAATTATAATTACAAAGTTACACCTATTTTTTCGTTCGGCTATTAAAATCGAGAAAGCATGTAAACTAAGCTGGATGTGTTTACGCAAGTTCGACAATGATGATAGGCTTTAACTTTCGGTGAACAAAGTAAACAAGTTAGCTTTACGGTTTGTCCCGCTACTGATTTGAACTGGAACATCATTTCCAAGCGCAGCCACGGATTTGATACTGCATGGCTGTGCCGAAGACATCTTGATGCGCTACTACGTGTGTAATCGCTCCGGTCGATGAATGAATGAATGAATGAATGAATGAATGAATGAATGAATGAATGAATGAATGAATGAATGAATGAATGAATGAATGAATGGAATGAATGAGTGAGTGAGTGAGTGAGTGAGTGAGTGAGTGAGTGAGTGAGTGAGTGAGTGAGTGAGTGAGTGAGTGAGTGAGTGAGTGAGTGAGTGAGTGAGTGAGTGAGTGAGTGAGTGAGTGAGTGAGTGAGTGAGTGAATAAATGCATGCACGTGTATTAATATTGCATTTGCATATAGATTGTCCAGAATGCATTGCAGCGGCGTGTGACGAAGATTCGAGCCTGAATACGAGGTTGAAAGACGACTCGGCGAGGTTGGGAGTATTATGGATATCGCAAAAAGTAACGGCGCTCAAGACGGCAGATGTAACTAGTTATCGTTCCTTTTTATTCCTATTTTTTGTAACTAGTTACAGTTACCTTCTGAAAAAAGTAACTAGTTACCGGTAAAGTTACTCAAAAAAGTAACGATTACATGTAACTAGTTACTTGTAACGAAGTTACTCACAGCACTGGAACACACCTGGTGGTTAAGCCGTTAAGGGAGGTTAATTGTTTAGCTGGGGTTGGTGCTGAAGAATAGTAAGTTGGAAGTTGGGTTGAGGAAGCCATTTTTTTTTTTTGCAGGAAAAGGTTGCGTCAAACTTTTTTCTCGGTTTCAACTTTGTTTCTTCGGTTAAACAAAGCTGTAGATATGAAGAAATTCTTACCGGGCCGCTTATAGTTCCAGACGCCATGAGATCACCTGGCCGTGCATTGCAACCAGTCACTGTGTGGTGAGCAAGCTGTTGTTTCGCTGTCCAGTAGAGGTTCTGATGGAAAATAAACCAGAATAAGTAAAAGTAGAGTGCAGTTTAGCGGACCAAGTTGTCTGCTGACCACCTGAAAAGCCTAAGGTGTCTGGTGGTCCATGGTTCGGGTTTATGCTTGTGAAAACTGATCGTCTACACACGTAAAAACGCGCAAGCTGTTACATCCCTGCAAGTAAGTTGTTACAAGGCTGTTCAACAGGCTGTCACCGTCATGTGTTCGCACTGGCTGTCCCAGTCTGTTAACATGTCTGTAATAGGTTGTTGACAACTTGTAACCGGCAAGGCTGATGACTCCAACAGACTGATGAGAAAGTTGTTCCAACAACCTGTTACCACTCTGCACTTAACAAATTGTTAACAGGCTGATGCTAACAAGGTTGTAGCAGCTTCTTGAATGAACAGCATTGTTACAACCTGTTAACAGCCTTGCTACAAGCCTGTTGCGAACACATCTTGTTGACAAGCTGTGAGATTTTTACGTGTGTAGGTTAGTGTAGTCTTGAGAAATACTGTTGTTGATGGTAGTGACTGACGTTTCGACGGCCTCAGCGGCGGTCATCTTCAGAGTCAAGTGAAAGGTTTCTGTCAGGTTCGCGTGTAGTGTTTATGTTGGGGTTGAGCCTTATATACAGACTAAGTGTTTGACGTTGGTGTACGCTAAACTACAATAGCAGAGTTTCAGGGTGTTGCGTGCGCATCATTTTTCAAAAAAACTGGCAAGCTCCACTCAAAGTAAACATACTGTTTAAAATAAACAAAGTGTAGATACAGTTTCTGGATGTTTAATTAACAGTTATTCTGCTGTTGTTGGCGCGCTACTAAGTCTGTTTGCCATTGCTTACTTTGTGGGGAGCCCACCAAGAGCCCGCCAATTTCTTTGCAAAATGATGCGCGCGAAATACCCTGAAATTCGTCTATTGTCCTCAAGTATATTGCTGTATCATAGTCAATCGAGATATGGTCTGGAAACTCAGCTAAAGTCTTTGGCCTATCTTTTTGTTCGCCTTTATGCATTTTTGTGCACGGTGCACGGTCACTGAACACATTGTATTTTAGTATAATGAACGAATTGTCCAATAGCAACGTTGCAGTTCAATCACTCAACCGTGCTATTTAAATATTAATAAACCTAAAACAAAGGATGTACACGGTGTAAGGTACAGTTCAACAAAAGATCCCAGCTCATTATAGGCGCTTTGAAGTTTGCCGAGTTTCCAGACCATATCTCGATTGACTATGGCTGTATGTACCAGGCTGACACCTTACCTTCATATTCGATTTACACACTGTTCCGGGTTTTTCCATTTCTTGCCCTACATAAGTGAGTAATTACACGAGTGGATCCACATATCCATGCACAACAGAATAGTGTAGACGGAGATGGAGAAAGAACGTTCTGATGTTAGTGAGGGTGTGGAGTGACTGAGGATTTGGAAAATAGGTGTCAGACAGCGTTACGGTAATTTGCAACTCACTTTTCACCCAAAGCTTCGGAAGTTCGGAAGTTCTTTGGAAAGTTCTTAGTTCGTTTTGAACACTGCATTTGATTGGTTGCTTGGTTCCTAGCAGCCAATAAAATGCGTAGTTCAAAACGAACTTTGAATTTCCCAATGAACTTTGAAACGAACTTCCGAAGATTTGGGTGAAAAGTGAGTTGCAAATGTAAGCGTAGTTTGTGGTAGTGGTGGCAATGTTGTGGTTGTGGCAAAGGCGTAGTTTTGATATTGACGTGATTGGAGTAAGTGCGTAATTGGAGTAAGGGTGTGGTTGGCGCAGAGCCGTGGTTGGGAAAAGGGTGTAATTGGGGTAGGGGTCTGCCGGTTGGTGGGGTATTGTTTGGGCAATAACGTGGTTGGAGTAAGGGTGTTGGATTAAGGGCGTGGTTTGGTTAAGGGCATGGTTGGGGAAGAGCGTGGAGGGTTAAGGGCGTGGTTGTAGCAAGAGCGTGGTTGGTTAAGGGCGTGGTTGGGTTAAGGGAATGGTTGGGTTAAGGGAGTGGTTGGGTTAAGGGCGTGGTTGGATTAAGGGAGTGGTTGGGTGAAGAGCATGGTTGGGTTAAGGGCGTGGTTGGATTAAGCGCGTGGTTGGTTTAAGGGCGTGGTTGGGTTAAGGGAGTGGTTGGGTTAAGGGCGTGGTTGGATTAAGGGCGTGGTTGGTTTAAGGGCGTGGTTGGATTAAGGGCGTGGTTGGATTAAGGGAGTGGTTGGATTAAGGGCGTGATTGGATTAAGGGCGTGGTTGGATTAAGGGCGTGGTTGGATTAAGGGCGTGGTTGGTTTAAGGGCGTGGTTGGATTAAGGGCGTGGTTGGTTTAAGGGCGTGGTTGGTTTAAGGGAGTGGTTGGATTAAGGGCGTGGTTGGTTTAAGGGCGTGGTTGGATTAAGGGCGTGGTTGGATTAAGGGAGTGGTTGGGTTAAGGGCGTGATTGGATTAAGGGCGTGGTTGGATTAAGGGCGTGGTTGGGTTAAGGGTGGATTGGATTAAGGGCGTGGTTGGGTTAAGGGCATGGTTGGGTTAAGGGAGTGGTTGGGTTAAGGGAGTGGTTGGATTAAGGGCGTGGTTGGATTAAGGGCGTGGTTGGGTTAAGGGAGTGGTTGGATTAAGGGCGTGGTTGGGTTAAGGGCACGGTTGGGTTAAGGGCATAGTTGCGTAAAGAGTATTGTGTGGTTTTCATGAAGGTGTGTGGCGAAGCAGACGACTGCTTTACCTTTAATGGCAACTTCCAAGTCAACATTAAGTGAATATGGATCACTGTGTTGCAGATAAGGTAATGGCACAGGATCCTAAGACAACAGAAATGGACATGAATGTTGAAATTAATAAGAAAAAAAGAAACAAAAAATACAACAAATATATTTTCTGAAAGGCACCAGTCACCCATTCCTGCCCAAACCAGTCAAAAACAGTCCCTTTAGTTTTATGTACTCAGTCTTACTCTAATGCCAGACAACTTGACTTGTTGTCAGCCAGTTTGGACAGCAATGGGTTAACACTTTGAGGCCTGAACCTCTCCCCATGCTGGATAAAATTGTCAGCAGAATAAAGACTCGTCGTCAGGCTTCAAAGTTCAAAGTGTTAATAAACAGGGGCATTGGAGCGACACTAAAAGTGGGGGGTTAGTTAGTGGGGGGTTAGTTAGAGGGGGGTTAGTTAGTGGGGGGTTAGTTAGAGGGGGGTTAGTTAGTGGGGGGTTAGTTAGAGGGGTCCAGGGGCGTGCTCCCCCAGGAAATTTTGAAATGTAGAGTCTCTGAAAGGCCATTTCCTGCATTTTGGGAAAAGGATTTACAGAATTCTAAAGATCCAAAAACGTCATAAAATACTTGAAAGACAACACTTTTCCAGACATTGAATATCTGCATTGAAATTTCTTTATTATATCTATTCAAAGTCGTGGGTTAGCTAGGGTTAGTGATTTTGTAAATCATAACTTTATTACTGGCCTTGTTAAAAAGTGGGGGGCCCAAACATATTCTGCCCCCCCCCCCACCAAAAAGTGTGGGGCAGCCCCCCCCCCCCCCCCCCCCCCACCCACCCACTTCCTACACCCCCTGTTAATAAAAGTACAATGCAAAGATTGTCACCTGTACTGGGTTCGATAGAAAGAATGGTTGTAGTGCTTCCATTGTCACAACCCATGGAGAAATTGTTGTGCAAAAGTTTTTGGCTAGGAAAGGTCCAAGAGGAACATACTCCCATTTTTGAATATCCCTTGCTGTAAAAACACAGTTTAAGTAAAATATTAAATAATGCATAACAAAGAACAATTAATAATCACTGTCAGTATATGTTTAACTATCAGGACATTTCATATGGGCAAATGTGGCTTTGGGTGTTTTAAAGCTTTATTCTAAGTCCTAACTTGCTAATATCAGAGGATTTTACTAATCAAGAACCAGATCCTGTATTCTTGTCTAAGCAATAATAGATTAAGTTATTAAATACCACTCCAATCATTCATTATGACCATGCCAAAGATATGTTCATGAGCCTACAATAAATCAGAACAAATATGTATTCCATAAGTACTTCTAAATCTGCACAGTTGATGGGAAAATTAGCAAAAAAACTTGACAATTTCAGTTGCATAAATTTTGACAAATCTTGGAGAATGAGCCTAAGGTTCAATTTTTGAATTTTTACAAAATTTCAATTTTTGAATTATTTTAAATACTGGTACCTTTTGAACAGGTATTGGCTCTCCCTGTTTGTTCCCTGGACCAACGAAAAATGCCTGGAAAAAAGATCAAATTGCCACAATAGAGAAAATTTGATGGTACAGTAATTATACAGAAAGTGTATCTTTACCAAGGTGTGGTTTTAAAAAACGTCTATAGAAAATTGGTCAATTGCCTATAGGCTACCTATAGGGCAGGTGCCAGGTGCCTATAGAAATCTGTAGATTGGTTGCTTATAAGATTGTATTCCTATAGGTCATGCACCTAATAGCAAATGGGCCAAGTCTGCCTAATACGATCCTATACAGGTTGCCTGTAGAAAACTCTGTAGGCCAACAAAAACTTTTTTTGTAAATGGAAGGAAGGAAGGAAGGAAGGAAGGAAGGAAGGAAGGAAGGAAGGAAGGAAGGAAAGAAGGAAGGAGGGAAGGAGGGAAGGAAGGAAGGAAGGAAGGAAGGAAGGAAGGAAGGAAGGAAGGAAGGAAGGAAGGAAGGAAGGAAGGAAGGAGGGAGGGAAGGAAGAAGGAAGGAAGAAAAAAAGGAAGTAAGTAAGTAAGTAAGTAAGGAAGTAAGGAAGGAAGGAAGGAAGGAAGGAAGGAAGGAAGGAAGGAAGGAAGGAAGGAAGGAAGGAAGGAAGGAAGGAAGGAAGGAAGGAAGGAAGGGAAGGAAGGGAAGGAAGGGAAGGAAGGGAAGGAAGGGAAGGGAAGGGAAGGAAGGGAAGGAAGGAAGGAAGGAAGGAAGGAAGGAAGGAAGGAAGGAAGGAAGGAAGGAAGGAAGGAAGGAAGTGTATATAGTAACATATTATTAATATTTAATAGATAATAGGTAACTCATTATTTCTTTAAAGATTAATTTAAACAACCTTATCTTACCATTTCTAATTCAAAGTCCAAAATCTTACAAGGACCAAAGGAAGGAGGCTTATCTAGGTAAAATTTTACATTTACATTTGCAATTTTACAATTTAGACATTTTTTTACAATTTAAGTCTATTCAACACAAGAGGTGTATCGATCTATTTTTAAGAAACTGGGATGCATTAAATTATTAGTCTATAGCTAGTAGTCATTTAGTGACGTACCATCCACCATCTTTGACTGTCCCACAGGTCTTCTGACTGGTGTTCCAGATACAACTACAGAAGATGCACGTCCATGGTAGCCAACAGGTAAATGCAACCTGAATGGACAAAAATATAGATCTACAAAAAGAAACCATAAAATGTACAGTATACAGAGCCAGAAATAATTTCAAAATTTGTCTAGACAAAACTTCTGATCAATTCAGCATTTGGTCGGAAAAACTGTAATTTGGCAGAAAACGGCGGACATCCGACCATTATTTCAGGCTCTGGTACATTTTCCCTCTAAAATAAAAAGTTTAACGCATTCCTGCCTGAGCTGGCCAAAAACAACCCCTAATTATTATTTGACAAAGATTATTATAGTTTTACCAGTTAGGAAGAAGTGCATTTTCTTTTCCCCTAAACAAAGTACCAATATTGGTTGCATGCTCTTTTGAAGAGTAAAAGTCAGTGTAGTCCCCTGTAAAAATATTAATAATGTCATCAAAACAAATGTAATGTAATATACATGTAATGTGATATAATTGATATAATGTGATGTGATGTAATGTAATGTGATGTAGTAACGTGATATAATGTAATGTAATATAATGTAATGTAATATATACTGTACTATACTGTAATGTGATGTACTGTACTGCAATGTACTGTAATGTAATGTAATGCAATGCAATGTAACATACTATGTAATGCACTATGCAATGCAATGCAATGTAATGTAGTGAAATGTAATGTAATGTAATGTAATGTAATGTAATGTAATGTAATATTGTAATGTAATGTAATGTAATGTAATGTAATGTAATGTAATGTAATGTAATGTAATGTAATGTAATATTGTAATGTAATGTAATGTAATGTAATGTAATGTAATGTAATGTAATGTAATGTAATGTAATGTAATGTAATGTACTATGCATACATGTAGTACAGCATACAATAGTACCTATTTCTGCTGGCAGATGCATTATCACTTCACTTTGAGAAATAAGACATTTTGATTGTAATTTTTCATCATCTCGAAGTACTGCCTAATAGAAATAATATTTTAAGATAGTAGACATATATTATATGGCAATTACCCAGTGATAATACCTAGTGTAGTTTATCAAAATACCTCATTCTTTGAAAGAACTGACTGCAGAGTTTTACGTGTTTCTTGCCAAGCATCACAACCAAGACTCATAAACTTATTCAAAGTAGGCTGAATTCGACAAAAAAGTTTAAAAAAAATAAATTATTATTTTAATGTGACCTGACTAAGCACAACCTCGTATACAGCCTCTGTACTTAGCCCTCCCCTATTCAAATATACAAGGACCAGGCTGGGTAAGAGGTTGTTGTAACCATTGATTCGATAAGCAGACTTCCACAGCTAGCTGGGATGCACCAGTTTCTGACCGACCTCCATTGGCTTATTGGATCTATCTGCATTGATTGATTGATTTTATACAAGTCAAGAATTCAATATTGGGCAAAACCAAAAGTTGAGCCTAATATTAAAATTTCAGACTTAATTTAAATATTTATATTGGATACAGTGACATGATCCAATAAGTTCTCATTGTCTGCCCACCCCCCCCCACCCCCTGCCCCACCCCCTGCCCCACCCCCTGCCCCACCCCCTGCCCCACCCCACCCCCTGCCCCACCCCCACCCCACCCAAATTGACATCTAAAACGTGGCCATTTCGTTTTTTTCAAATATAATATTATTTTATTGAAATTGTTCTGTGTAGAGACAAGAGATTCAATGAAAAAACGTCGGACTTCTGACAACACTGCAAGTTCATGGATGTCTTAAAGAAATTAAAGAAAGAGCTAGAAAGAGTCGTTTAAATGTACAGTATTTAAAAGTACAACAATACCTCTTCGAAGACATCTTTTCTTTCACTCATAATAGGTCCTTTAAAAAGATGTTTTATGGCTTTTAAATCAAGGACATAGCTTCCTATAGCAACACCAATACGGTGGGTAGTCTACAGTAAAATAAAACGAGAACTTAAATAATTTCACAGATGATTTACAGGTGTATTAAATATTTCAATGTACAACTTCGCATTCAAATAAAAAAACAAGCGCTTTGTTTAACCGCTAAAAAATTAAAAATCAAGCAAAGACACAAAGAATTACTTCACTTACGTTCTCCTTTGTTGAAAATATGCCATAAGGCAAGTTTTGGATTGGAAAATGAGAATCAGGAGCTACAGATAGGAACGACATTTTGGCAAATCTTGTTACAAAGCGTTCACGTGGATGGAAAACTGGGAACTCGAGATGTTGTCGGAATCCACCGTAAACTTCCGGTAAGATGGCCCATATTAAAGCACCCCCCCCCTCCCCTCCCCCCACACACACCACCACCACCCCTCTAACAAGTACACAACCTTCTCTTTCATTCCCAAAAATATAAACTCCCGCAATATAAGTTATAAGGCATAATATATAAATTTATATACAATATACGATATACAATAAATACACAAATTACCTGTGCGACATTTTCTCCAATTTAGTATACAGATTAAAATATTTCCAAAAATAAGAAAAAAGGGTCTTTTTTTTAATTGTAAATATAAATAAAATTTCTTTTTATTTCTCTTCTTTTGAAAAGAAAAAAAATATTAAAAATGTTTGTAATTAGAAACTTTATATATAGAAATAAATTATAAAAAAAAAGGTATTAAAATATATTAGGTAGGCATATTAACATGTCTGCCAAGATTTTCCCGGCCCCTAAAGGTGAAATAATACGAGCAACAAATTGCTGCAACATTGTTGCGTTGCAAGTTGAATAGCGTTGTTGCACGTATACCACCCACCTCAAACATTGTCACGCAACAATGATTTTGTTGCAAGTTGAATCAGCATGTTGCAGCAAGTAGAACTTTGCCAAGGTTGAAAAATTATCCAATCATAACGAGTTTTGATCGACAGCTCGCAATTTGATTGGATAATTTTTCAACCTTGGCAACGTAATTCCGAACTTCCGAACGAACTTCGGAACTTCCCAACAAACTTCGCAACACACGGCGGTAAAGTAATGTGAAATCAACTGTAAGAATTACCGGAAATTCCGCATTCGTCGTGTAGTAATCGGAGTGGAGTCGGATACTGACGTCAAGGGCACTTCGCCACCACACGTCGACATAAAACAAACAGTGTGGATTGCATTTCTAAAATATTCAGCCTGTTTTTTTCGTGAGGATGTGAGGACAGTTTTACTGGTTGATTGTACTAACGTTAAAGAGGTTCGACGACGAGCACATCGACTTAAACACTTGTATTGAACAGTTGGGAATATGATCATTTCTGCCTTCGTTTGCTTGACGATTTTCACAAGCGTGTTGTGCGCTGACGGTAAGTTCAATATGTTTCTCTGCGAGGCTATGTGTTGACAATAGCGGGCAATATCAGGAGAATAAGGACTTCTATTAGAGCACCATATAATGCTTTGTGTAAACCATTTCCCAGCAATGCTCTCGTTTTATTTTAGAAATCCCCGCAGCGTGCGTTCGAACATCGGTAGGCCAAAAATGATGTTTTGTCTTTAACTTTCGCAGACATTTGTCTCCCAGCGTCGTCGTATCGTAAAAACATTTCTTGACTTTTTTTTCTGTGCTCTTATATCGCGAAGATAAAGAGTTTCGTTGAAGTAGACTTTTATAGTAGAATAGTCTAATAGGCAGGTGTACGATGTGGAGGACGACAACACAACGAAAATAGAGCTAACAGCTTTTGTCGAATTGTCTCGAAGCGGGGAAGGGTTTCTTCTCAAGGCATGCCTTCTGAATTTGATTAAAACCAAGCCAAACGGAAAGGCCGAAACCAGGACAGTTCGGGCTGAAATAATCTCGGCTTTAGTCGATAACATCCAAGTGATGTGATAATATTGTTTGGTTGTTTTTACAAGTGTTTTCCTGTACTTCTGTATAACCGATTGTGTACAACTTCGCGGCTATTTTCTCGCCGGCATTTCTGCAAATAATTCTCGCCAGCATTCGAGGCGCTCCAGGCAATTTGGACGACTTCTGAGTTCGATCTGAAGGTAGTAAAGAATTCAAATTTAGAAAATCTTTTCGTCAGTTCAGTGTACTTCATACAGAAAAGATAACACTCAAGTGTGTTCTATCAAATATTTTTTTAATACTTCGGCGTGTTCAACAACAGCATGGTATATCCCGTCATTCCGCCTCAAAAAACAAAGCTCTGTTTGTTACAGTGTATGTTTTACAATTATTTCGTGATTTCATAGAGTAGCAATTATTATCTGTTTTCATTCGAAACGTTCAATTTTGAGCATTTACATGGCTTCCCGTGTTCTTTCGAACGAAATATTGTCGTTCTCATTTCCCGTGGTCACGCAAACTATCATTTTAGTTATGTTTACTGCTTTTGTGCGATCGCTAGTCGGCATGTCGCCTACCACCACCAAAGCAACTTAATACAAAAAACATGAGCTTTATGTACAATAATAAATCGAATCCTAGCTTCTGTTTTTTGTTTTACTGTAATATCATGTGTAATTGTTTCTGAAATGACGGTATCCCGAAATTTACAGCTAAGATGCTAAAACGTTGGTGGACTTTACCGTAATAGTGTTTTTATTTAAAAAACTGGTGTTTTTATTTAAAAAACTCCTGTGGCATTTGAGCATATTTTCTCTATTAAAATTAGATCGAGCTTGTTGCCTTTTCTCTCTAGGATATCGGGGAAAACAGATATCTATTGACTAGTGTGGATTATGCATTATTGAACTATTCCCAGAATTTATTAATATATTGACTTGCTTGGTTGTTGTTTTTGGACTTATTTCAAAGGAAATATTGATTTTTGGCCACCTATTGTCATTCTCATGTTGTATTTTAATAACCTGTAAAGCCAAAGAAAACAATCTTTTTAAAAAAGATTGCAAAGCAAAGCAAAAGCCAGTTTATACTCAATCTTTCTCTAATCTAGAATGAAAAAAAAAACACTTAAAAAGCTCTGGCAGGAACTCAATTTTGTACAGTAGTTTCCTCTCTTTCTAAATTCCTGTCCTTGTTTCCTTAATGACCTTTTACCCTTAAAATTTTTGCTGGTTAACATGGGATAATTCTTTTTATAATTTCCTTCTTGTGTGTCCTCGGTTATAAACTGTTTTGGTCAACAAAAATGTACACCTGGTATACTGTATGCTAGGCAAGTGCACTGTTATGCATTTATCATTGGCTTCCAGGGGACCCAGGGGGATTTGTCCAAGAGACTAGGGTACAGGGCATGATCTATTAGTAAAAAATTGGAAAAACGTGGTTACAAGATTAATATTTTGAGAGAAATCACAACATTTTTCATTAATAAAAGAATATGGACAATTTGTTATATTATGATTGTATTGTTTTAGCCAATTGATGCCTTGATCAATTTCAAGAAATATAAAGTATAGTTGTAATAAAAGTTCACAGTGCAACCATTATATGACCATTAATGTTTAATAATATGCCAATATATATTTATATATGTTAAAATTGCCAAATATTATTCGAACCGAATTTCAATGACAATATCATACATGTCTTTGCTAACAAATTCCTCAATTGAATTTGCCACTACTGCTTTTTTTACTGATCTACTTAGATTCCACGCATTATAAACAGTTATGTTTTGTATGGGTATACTATATTATAAAATACTTTTGAAATAGCACGCTGTCAAAACCTTGAAAAAATGCTCCCAAACTGCAGGAAATCCCACCATGATAACACGAACCACTGACCACTCAAGACAAAACCCCGGGGTATAAGACCTGTGGGTAATATACGATTGAGGAAAATGTTGTCAGTTCCCCCCAGCCTGGGAGAACAAGGAAAGGTAAAAAATCAACAAAAGCCCCTGGATTCCTGGGGGTCAGCCCCAGGGGGAAGCCGATGATAGATGCATTAACCCTTAGACTACCCTCAGGACAAATAATGCCAGAAACAAAGCAAATCAACTCTGTCTCAGATCACTATCTCATGCAACTGGCATAGCCAGGTGTCAACTATGTTTATTATAATATATACAGTAGAACTTGAGTTTTACGACCACCCCTGTTGCCAGGTAAAAGTGGTCGTAAATGACAGGAGGTCGTACATGGCAAGTAGTGATGTGACGTCATAGCAGCCACTTTGGCAGCGTCGCAGCGCTTCTTTATATAAACATTGTTTCAAGGTTAGGAAAATGGCGATTTATAAAGATTTACAAGGGAAATGGAAAAGCAAGAACATTTCAAAGAAGTGCAGTCTTGATTTATTAATGTTAATATGGTTATTAAGAGAAAAAGAATTTGACATTTGTGCGTTTAATACACTGAAATATCATGGCCTTTATAGAGCGATGTTCTCCATATCAAAATCGTGTCGTACTATCGTTCACTTCAGTTTTTGCGCTGTGTTTTTATAACGTTTGATTCAGTTTTTACGCTGGTTTGGTCTAGCTCTTGCCTTTATTTACGATCTTCCAGTAGTATTTTTTAGATGTGAACACTGAGTTTTGTCACTTTCCTTTCCAAGTTAAAAAGCCGTTGTAATACCGTTGTAAAATATACAAACTTGTCGCGGTATTAAACGTCAATGATTGTCAAGATCAACTTGTCTAAAGTTAACAAATATTACTCATGGTTTCGAATTGTTCTGTTCAGTCATTGTATTAACTCTCAAACATCAACTAAAAAGTATTTAACTCTGACAACAAAACTTCACACAGATTTTGATCAAATAATGCTCAAAAGAGAAGCAAAACAAGTCTAAAATGCGGTATGAAACCGGAAGTGTTGCACAATTGCCGTGTTGTTTTCGCATGTGGTCGCATTCACGTTTGTTTACTACGAAAAAACGGGTGTTTCTTTAACGTATTTCGGCAGTTTTATGTTGAGATGGTCACTCACAGCAGGTAAATATCTTGTTTGGGACACTAAAAAGTGGTCGCTGGTCGCGTTAGGCAGGTGATCGCACATCGGAGGTATATTTCTATTACAAATCGTCCGTGCCAGAAAAAGTGGTCGTAAACAGCAGGTGGTTGTTAAAAGGGGTGTCGTAAAACTCAAGTTCTACTGTACAATATTTCTTGGCAATGATTTGAAAGTTTTATAGGTCAATCTAATGCCAATCAATTGGAGATCTTACAGTCAAACCAGTACCTTGCAATATTGACAGCAACATTGCAATGTTGATTGCAATTGGTACGCAGTGACTTTTTGGGAAGTTGCTGAAAATATGCATTTTAAATATCGAACTTCACACAATATGAAGTTTACTTAGAGTTAGTTATTCTGACTTTCAATAGTTCAATATTTAAAATGTGAATTTTTAGCAACTTAACTGTGTACCGATTGCAATCAACATTGCAATGTTGCTCTCAATGTTGCATGGTAACGAACATCCGGTTTGTCTGTAACCCTTTTCCTACCATGGTGGCCTTTTAGTATTTTTACCCTGGCTAAGGCCAGGCAATTTTACTCATCAAGGGGAGAACTCTAGTTGGGAAAGCATTAAAGAGTATAACTCGATCTCTTGCTCAGATTTTAAAGGAAGTGAATTAGCTTGCAGCATGTGCTACATTGCATATATTTTATACAATATGCAAAGGAGATTACTGTAATGCATTTTGATTTAGACAGCTTTATATAATAGATGAGACTGGAGCATCCTATTATGGATTGATGGCTTTTCAACACTCTTTAACACTTTGAGGCCTGGACCACTCCCTGTGCAGAATAATATTGTCTGGGGTTAGCCAGAACAAAATACTCAAGACTCCTTGCCAGGCCCTTACAAAAAATTCCTATAGGAATTCCTATAATTCCTATAGGAAAATTCCTATAATTCCTATAGGAATTCCTGGGCCTGGCAACGAGTCTTGAGTATTTTGTTCTGGCTAACATCGGACAATATTATTCTGCTATAAGAATTCCTATAGGAATTTCCTATAGGAATTGCTATAAGAATTCCTATAGGAATTTCCTATAGGAATTCCTATAGGAAAAAAGTCCGAAATTCGTATAGGAATTCCTATAGGAAAAAAGTCTGAAATTCCAAGAGGAATTCCTATAGGAAAAAAGTCTGGAAGTCCTATGGGATATTCCTATAGGAATTATCCCAGAACAAAATACTCAAGACTCGTTGCCAGGGCCACCAGGCCCTGGCTTCAGAGTCTTAACTGTAGTCTTTGGACATTTTCTTAAAGAAGATAATTTTTTCTGTTATGTAATTTCAGTGAAAAGCACTCAAAACCCTAGAACGTTTACGAAACCTAATTGTTTTAGCATTACTGTATTATGTAGCTTATAGAATCAACAAACTTTCTATTAAGGTTGATAAATGTATCAAAAGATTAAAAAATATATACATGTATATAATTATGAAGGTATTGGTAATGCTACAAAAATGTTGAATCCACCAATTATGTACAGTAATCAATGCATTTGCTTGGGTTCACACAACATTTTAATTTTTGATATCCCACTCAAAATCTCTTTATTTTAATTAGCATTAATTATTGTGTGTAGTTCGTACAGTCAACAAACATTTTAAGTACATGTGGGAGTTGAGAGACATCAAAAGGTTAAAAAAAATATTATAATTATAAATGTAGATATATGATCAGTAGAAATTAGGAAAAATTCATTACACAACTGGTGAAAATGATGTTTTTGACTTTAAAATAGCAAAATAACACATTTGGAATGGTTGCATCGACTTTTCCATTTTGTCAGTGCTGAAACCTGAAGTGCTGTATTACATGTATTATCTATACAGTATTTGCAAACCTGTTGAGTTCCATTTTAATCAAAATGTACATCTCAAATTTCAATTTTCTGAAATTGCTACCAAATATCAACATCTATATAATTATGCATTATTTTTTTCTAGTCAATTCGACAAGTAAGGAAAAGAAGATTAAAACCTGTTACTCATCAATGACTGGAGAGAAAACTTGCCAGACTAAGTTTTCTTGTTATAATTTTGTGACCCAGGCAAATCAGAATGAACAAGAGAATGGCTGTATTCCTCAAGAAGCAATGCAACAACTTCTTTGCCATCCTAGAACACGAGCTGTCTCTGGCTTGAATGTGAAGTGTTGTGATGAGAACTTATGTAATCAGAATATCACTCTGACTCTGCCACCCCCCATTGAAACAAAGTCTAAACCTGGTAGGTGCAACATGTAGACAGGTGCCTGATCCATAGCTGCCAAGCTTGAGTAATACCCAGGCACAGAATAAGGATCAACCAGAAGTCCAACTCTCGGAAAAAAGTGTCCCATTATTTTTATGCGCATGCGCCAGTCCGCCATTTTGAAAGTAAGTGCAACCGGGAAATTATCCCCCTCGTCCTTACGACCCTCGGGCTCCTGTAGTCAATTACCCTTGGCCTTCTTGTGACCTTTTATTTAACTTTATATTGTTATCTATACATATATAAATAATATTTATTAAGTAATAAGTAATTTACTTTAGAAAACATTTCGTTGGAGATGAAATTCTTTGACCACGAGATTATTAAAACTTCAGTACGCGGATACTACGGGTAAAAATCCGTGGCAAAAAAGTCCTGTACTCACGAAACGGCTTTTACATTTCTCGATTAATGCCGACACACTTGTTTATAGAGAAAGATGGCTAAAAATTTCGGAACTACGCATTGTTGAAATACATCGAGTACGTATGTTGTTAGAAATTTTATAAGCTTTCATTCGGTATATAGTTCAAATCATAGTGTTACCTGTAACTTTTTAAAATGTTCAAAATGTTCTGACCATTGACCATAAAAGTTTTAATATTTTTTCATATATTCAAAAGGTATGATCACTAATTTGCACCAAAACGTTTTCAACTTCAATTAGAAATGTACAAACGTTTCCACTCCTTTCGTATTTGAATTAGCTTCTGTTCAAGAAATATCTTAGGTTCATGCCAGAAGTCTTTCTGAGGTTATAGCAAACACCAAAACAACAAAAGGCAAAACAAACTTAAGAAATTCATCCATTTCAGACTGTCCACGTCCAAATAATAATGTTTTTTTCATATTTTAAAATACTTCCCAGCAAGAAAATTAAAAGTTCTGACATGAATAGCACTTGACAGTACCCTTTGTTTAATATCTTGTTCAGGGTTGTGCGTTTAGTATTTAAAAACAAAATCCAAAATTCTATAACACTTGTGAGGAGTCCATTTCCCATTATATAATTCTTATTTTACGAGCAATGGTGAGAACATTTTAAAAAGTTACAGGTAACACTAAAACTTGAATTATATACCAAATGAAAGATTATAAAATTTCTAACAACATACGTACCCGATGTATTTCAACAATGCGTAGTTCCGAAATTGTTAGCAATCTTTTTCTATAAACAAATGTGTCGGCAAAATCGAGAAATGTAAAACCCGCTTCATGAGTGCAGGACTTTTTTGCCACGGACTTTTACCCGTAGTATCCGCTCACTGAAGTTTTAATAAGGTCGTGGTAAAAGAATTCTATCTCCAAAGAATCGTTTTCTAAAGTAAATTACTTATTTACTTAACTAAATATTATTTATATATATAGATAACAATATAAAGTTAATTAAAAGGTCACAAGAAGGCCAAGAGTAATTGACTACAGGAGCCCGAGGGTCGTAAGGACGAGGGGGATAATTTCCCGGTTGCACTTACTTTCAAAATGGCGCCGGGATCGCGAGGCCGACATTTCCCGAGGACGCTTACATCAAAGGTGCCGACAGAGAGTTGGACTTCTGGTTGATCCTTATTCTGTGACCCAGGTGTGTGACCGCATATCTAGGGGGTTAATTCAGGGGGCATTCCTCCTGGAAATGTTTGAAATTTGGATCTCTGAAACGGTACTTCCCGCATTTTGACAGCACATTTGTGAAGAATTTTAAAAACGTGATTTTAATAGCGCGATAGCCAGTCCTCCGAGTCCATGTCAGCCATATTTTTTGTGGAAATCTCATTCTCGGAGCTGAACCCCCATTTTTATGGCCACCGCGTGCATGAAAGTCTCATCCCCAGACTGCGGCAAGCCCCTGCGAGGCATACACAAGACTCACTGACTCAGAAAACCTGTGGTCACATTTAAATTTTCATTTTCCCGAGAGACTGAGTACATTGAGGATTACGAATAAGATTTAATTCACTTTTAGCAGGATTTCAAGCGTTAAGTTTTAAATACCAGCATGGAGCTCTACAAACAAAACTGAGGTGTGAGATCACTTATGTCCTGCGTGTGAGTGTGAGAATTAATGCTGAGGCGTGTGTCACACACTCAAGGTGCGAGACTTGGTAGGTTAATGCTGATCAATAGTTATAGAAATGCAGGAGTTGTTCCTATAACAGATTTTAACCCATGGCGTTGCTGCCTGAGTCAGCCAAAAATGCCTTTATAGTCTGTTTCAGCTTGCTTTTGAAATCCAATACGTATAACTGAAATGAACATTCTAAACTTAACATTGCAAAGTTCCAAACTACACTGCGAAGTAAGATACAAATTTAAGTCAGCAATTTATTTTTGCTTAACAAAGTATCTATTATTATACAGTGGAGCCTCGCTATAGCGCGGTAGTTGGGGTCCATAGTGGAGACCGCGTTATAGATGAAGCGCGTTATTGCGAGTTATTGGGTAAATCTCGTTCCCAGTACTCTTCCCACTCGGTCCTGGTGCAATATGTGGAAAGAGTACTGGGAACAAGCTTGGATACTGCCAGAAGCACTTTCTGTTGGATCCTTATAACGTCTGTAATGAAGTCAACACGCATTTTCTGTTATGTTATTCATCTTGTTATATTACGTAGTGAAAATCAGACTATCAGTATTAAATACATACAAAACCAATATTTAAATACATACAAAACCAATATTTAAATATGCAACTTTTTCGTGCTTCGACTTTAGCCTGATGTAACAAATTTCTAAGATGAAAAATAGTTACGGCAGCAGAGTTCTCCTGCGATTCAGCCCACTTCAGCGTTGTCTCTATGCTCTGCACCATAGACTCATTGACGGGATCGGCTCTGCCTCCTCTTCATCTTTGCTGTCACTTTCTGGTACTGGTTCTTCTACTACGCTACTGATGATGTCGTCCTCTGTCATTTGAGAAGAAATTGCTTCATTCTTGTCAATGTTGAGCCATGCGTTCACCTCTTCAGAAGAAAACGATTCACCAAATACTTGCGCTAAGTTAGACATCATTGTCATATGCGTTTAATCCACCAGAGTCGCGATCATTCAAGACGCTCAGCAATTGTTAAGAAATTCAAATTCTCTCTAGTGTTCATAATAACCAGGCAAAGAGAAATTTTTGGGGTCCAAGGATAAACCGTGTTATACCGAGTCGCGTGTTATAATGATGCGCGCTATAGCGTGGCTCCACTGTAATAGGTTTGGGACCACAAAATTTTAAAAAAGTAGTACAGGTATTTGAAAGATGAAAGTAGAATCCCTGGTCTCTGGTCTTTGTGATGGTGTTGTCTTAAAAATTCAACAGTTTACCCGCACCACCCTATTACCTACACTAATTCTGTTTCCTAGCAAAATGAAGAGATAACCCTTGGATTATCACCCTATATAAACTAAAACACAATCCAAAGACGAACATCTTGAAAACCCAAGATATGGATTAAGATGACAAAGATGAAATGGTTATATTTCGACTTTATTAAGGATGAAATAACCGTTAAAAATAAAACCGTTAAATATAACCATTTCATCTTTGTCTTGTCTTAATCCATATCTTGGGTTTTCAAGATGTTCGTCTTCGAATTGTGTTTTATTTTATATTTCTTTAAATTGTCTAATAAATCTGTTATATTTTTCCTAGATGTTAAACAAACAACTCTGCAAAGTACTGGTTATGGCCGAACTGTCATCATAGCTATATGTATTTCAGCCCCAGTGTGCCTGATTACATTAGCAATTATGCTCTTTATTTACCTGCGGGACAGACGTCTGTCCATGCGGCACAAGAACTTGGTTGAAAGTGATGCAGAATTTGCAATTGGAAAGGTTCAAGAAACCATCCAAGACATTTTGGCAGCAGATGGAACATATTCAGGTAACTTTCAGTTTCCCCTCTTCGAAATCTTTTTTCCAATGCATTTTCATACAACTGAATTCTGTCTGAGTTAATTACATTGAACTCTTTGTGAAATGAATATATCAGGATTCACATAACAATGAAGTGCATTGTAGTATAAGCACCTTCCAGCAGTAACCCTTATTTTATTAGCGATAATCCTGAGGGTGAATAACATGAAAAAACTGGTTTAATAATAAAACCAAAAAAAACCAACAAAAAACCCCAACGGTAAACCACCCAACCTTACACGAATGTTATATTAACGTTTTTCAGATTACGGTAAAACTAGTCTTTCCTTACAAAAATAAGCTAATTCATGTAATAATAATACAACCTGTGCTATGGTACCCCTCGTATCAGATATCATATTTGTATTATTTGGTGAAATTATTTTAATAAAAATTTTATAAATCTTACAGGAAGTGGGTCTGGTTTGCCTTTATTAATCCAAAGAACTATTGCAAGACAGATTGTGTTACATGAATGTATTGGAAAAGGACGTTACGGTGAAGTGTATCGTGGTCAGTGGAGGGGAGAAAATGTTGCTGTGAAGATATTCTCCACACGAGATGAATGCTCTTGGCACAGAGAAACTGAAATGTACCAAACTGTGATGTTACGACATGAAAATATATTAGGTAAGCTAGAACCATGAAGTGAAAAGTATGCTTGGACATTTTGCAACACACAGAAATAAAATACAATCGAAATATAGTAAGGTTAGATATACTGCCGAAACAGAGAACGTAGGAGTCTAACGTTTCGAGTGAAAAAAATACAACCTGACCCAGTGTACTGTATAAAATTATTCATTTTTGCACCTGATAGGCTTTATTGCTGCTGATAACAAAGACAATGGCACCTGGACCCAGCTGTGGCTTGTTACTGATTATCACAAGAATGGATCATTGTGTGATTACCTGAAGAATGTCAATGAGGTCAATATGGAATCCATGTTGAGAATGGCATACACTATTGCAGCAGGGTTGGCTCACCTACATATGGAGGTGCATGGGACCAGGGGTAAACCTGCCATAGCACACAGGGACCTGAAGAGTCAAAATATCTTGGTGAAGAGAGATGGTACGTGGCTGCTTCTTGTTTTGTTTATTTTTGCTCTGTGCACAGATTAGAGTTCGATTTAGCGCCGCTCTCGATTAAGCGCCGTATCCAGAAGCAGGATAATTTAATAAGCGCCGCTTTCGATTAAGCGCCGCAAAAAGATGAATCAGCAAAAAAACACAAACCGATACGCTAACACATCAACATATACATCACTGGAGTTTTTCGCCGGTCAAGGTCGCGAGGCACTTCGATCGCAGCTGTCCATCCTAAAAGAGTCGGACACAAATCCCTTTGAAGTCTCTGATTCAGGTGTCGAAGATGCCTCTGATCCACATCTATGGATAGACGACGATGAAGAAGGCGATGACCAGGACGTTGACGTTCTTTTTTGAATTTATTGTGCTATTGGGTATTATGAAAATTATTGGGTTAAATTTATTTTGTTTTTCTATGGATAATGAAAGTTGTGTTATGAGCATTTTTTCAACTTTTTTTAATAAGCGCCGCTCTCGATTAAGCGCCGCACCAAAAGATCGCAAATTTTAATAAGCGCCGCGGCGCTAAATCGAACATTTACGGTAGGCGTTTTTGAGACACGGACGGGGACCGGAAGAACAGAAATACAATACAGAACTACTGAACCGCGTATTCTTTGAAAAGACTTTTTTTACTCAAAACAAAGGCTATGAATAATCACATATCTAAACTGTTAGCTCATAAGCTTAAATTTCATCTTTATATAAAAATACAGATCCTTTATTTTATATTGTAATTAATGAAATTATCCCCGTTAAAATACAAGTTTCAGTCTACTTTAAAAGTATGTCCCATTGTAGTAAAACAACGATGACAGGCCTCAACGTTCTAGAAGTTCCCGTCGTTTCAAGAACGTGAAAATGCTCTCAATGACGTCTTGTGTATAACGACGACGGCGTTCACTTTGCTCTTGGAATTTTAAAGTGCTCATTATCATTGTTTTGAATGGAAAATGCTATTGAATTAAAACGCCGTCCGTGACTGTAAAACGTCTGTTGCTTAAGCTCTCTATCAACCTATTCCAGCCAAGACCAGCCTCAAGTAGCCACCTTCCTTTTGCTGAATAAAATAATAAAGGCCCTGCTTAGGGCCTTAGAATGGATTAATTAGTTTGTCTTTCCACTTGTCTTTCCATTTGTCTTCTGCAAATTAAAGGTCTGCGTTATAGGCACACATGTACTACAGTAGGGGAGCATGGGTGGCATGTCCTGTTAGTGTGTTGCCTCTCACCAAAAGTTAAGCCCGGTTAGACGGGGTTAGTACTTGGATGGGTGACCGCTTGGGAATAACCCCATTGTCGAGCTTGGAACTCATGTGAGTAGAGTTGTAGTTGATCTCTCCTGTGCTTCGAGGGTTTTTCGCCGGGTTCTACGGTTTTCCTCCCTCCATAAAATCAACACCTAACATCTTAGCTATGATCCGTGGTCTGAACTGTGTCGTATGGCGGCTGCCTGAGGTGCCTTGAATATGCCTCGACACAGCCGCATTGATCTGCGTCCTTCGCAATTCAGCCACTGGCTGCAAGTAAGGATGATTAGCCACCCAGTCGTTTATCCTTTAGTATGTGCTTTACTGTAAGCACTTCTTGTTTACATGAAAACTGCAAGCATTGGATTGTATGCCATTTCTGGCAAAATCACTGCTACAAGCATTCAAATAATTATAAAAGTACAGTACGTATGGAGCTCTGTATGTACAGTAGACAGTGTAGAAATGGAGCATTCTAAGCAACTAGTCATAAATTGCTAGGGGGTGGAAGAAGGTAGAGGAAGGGGGAGGGAAGTGGAGGAAAGTAGAGGAAGGTGGAGGGAAATAGAGGGACGTGGAGGGAAGTAGAGGGAAGTGGAGGGAAGTAGAGGGAGGTGGAGGGAAGTAGAGGGAGGTGAGGGAAGTAGAGGGAGGTGGAGGGAAGTAGAGAAAGGGGGAGGGAGGTGGAGGAAAGTAGATGAAGGGGGAGGTAGGTGGAGGAAAGTAGATGAAGGGGGAGGGAGGTGGAGGAAAGTAGGTGAAGGGGAAGGGAGGTGGAGGAAGGGGAAAAGAAGTAGAGGAAAAGAAGTAGAGGAAGGGGAGAGGGAGAAAGGACAAAGTGGGAAGAGGTGGAAAAAGGGAGAGAGTCATAATTTTTTGAGCACCTCAAAAGAGAAGGTCAAAAAATTAGAGGATAGTCATATAAATTAAAGAGCATTATGATTATTATGCTTTGTTTTTATTTTGTGTTGTAATAGTAACTACACAGTACAATGTTTGGTATATCTTTATCTTCTCAGGTTCTTGTTGCATTGCTGATCTTGGTCTGGCTGTTTACTATCAAGCAAGTGATGATACGTTTGATTTGCCAGATGGTAGCAGAGTGGGTACCAAACGCTACATGGCTCCAGAGGTTCTGGAGAGCTCCGAACCCAAGTCCTTCCATGCGT
Source organism: Corallium rubrum (assembly GCA_964035015.1). Taxonomy (NCBI): domain Eukaryota; kingdom Metazoa; phylum Cnidaria; class Anthozoa; order Scleralcyonacea; family Coralliidae; genus Corallium; species Corallium rubrum. The sequence goes on from OZ036003.1 coordinate 13,383,084, forward strand.
TCAAGAAAATTGATGTATATGCAATGGGCTTAGTTCTCTGGGAAATTGCCAGAAGATGCTCATTTTCAGGTACTGTAAAAAAGTTCGTCTTACAGTAATGAAGGACTAATTTTAAAAGGTTTCTCTCTGACGAAGGGCCACGTTTCTCTCTGACGAAGGGCCTTCGCTCGAAACGTTAGACTCCTTACGTTCTATGTTTCGGCAGTATATCTAACCTTGCTGAATTTTAATTTTAAAAGGGTTTTCTCATTTTCTTTCATATAGGGCTACCAGGAGAAGAGTATCAGCTACCATACTATGAAAAAGTTCAGTCAGACCCTAGTATTGAGGAAATGAAGGAAACTGTTTGTATTGAGAAGTTCCGTCCGTCCATCCCAAACAAATGGTCCCAAAATCCGGTAACTGAATCATCTTGTGTTGTTCATTCCAATAGACACCCTTGGCATTTATTGAAAAAAATGAGCTCTAAATGGGGGTTTTATTAGAGAGAGGCGTTTAATACAAAATTTGATATTTCAATTATTAAAAAAAATGTCACACAAATGTTCACACAATCTCGTGATTTTTTGAATAAGATGAAAGTAGTTGGACAAACACTGGGGTTTTATATAATGTAGATGAATATAAATTTGTGGTATGTGACTGTGTATATAAATAAGTATGTGGTATATGACCTTAGCCCAAAATGTGCATCTTGCTATTAAGTAGTTTAGTTTTGGGGGGTTATTGGAGGGGGGCATTTATTGGAGGGGGCATTTATTAAATATATTTATTAATATAGAGGGGGCATCTATTGGAGTGGGGCATCTATTTTATAGTGGGTGACTATTGGAATAAATACGGTATACAGGTCATGCAATTTGAAATATTCGGCAGTATCCACTGGATAGCAGGTTTCTGAATTTGGTATCCGTCCTTGAAATCTAGTATCCCACTTTTGAATACTAAACATCTCAACTTGCAATATCTATAAAATTAACTATAACACTTTGTGACAGTGCCTGCAGTTACGTTACGTTTTAAGACGTTACGCTTACATTCTAAGACATTACGCTACATTGTAAGACATTACGCTACATTGTATTAGACATTACGCTACATTATAAGACGTTACGCTACATTATAAGACATTACGCTACGTTATAAGACGTTACGCTACATTAATTATAAGACGTTTATACGCTACGTTATAAGACGTTACGCTGTATATAAGACATTATGCTACGTTATAAGATGTTGCGTTACATTGTAAAACGTTACTTCAGATTCTGTGGCGTGTTCGCATCGAAAATTTTATTGTATTCTAGTATTCAAAACGAAAATCTAGTATCCCGTGGATATCGGCCGGATAGCGCAAATTTCAAGCCCTGCGGTATACCATATTCTTTTTTTCTCTAGATAGAAGTGAAGCGGAGTAAGAAGTTGAGATACGAATGTGTTTTTTTTAACCCAATTATCATCATTATTTCCAGACAATGAATACGATGTCGAAGATCATGAAGGAATGTTGGTATGAAAACAGTGCCGCACGATTACCTGCACTACGCGTCAAGAAAACTCTGGCCGTTCTGGGTAATGGAAATGATCCAGTCAAGGTGTAAAAACAATATCAGAAGTTATTTCTCAATCATCTCTATGTTGTTCAACTTTTTTGTCATGGACCCTTGGTTGTGTCAAACAAATGTATATTAATGTTGTCACCAACCAAGTGGAAGGGACTGGTTACTGGTACTTCGTACAATTCTCATGAAAGTGATGGTTAAACAGGAAATACTCACTTCTCAGCCCAAGTTGAACCCATATGATAATCTGGTTTTTGTCATAAAATGACAACCAACAGAAAACTTCAAATCTCCCAACCAATCCACCACTGAAAAAACAATGCTGTGGTTCCAGTTTCCCCATCTGCTTACTGTATATTCTTGCTGAAGTGGATTGAGTGTTCAACTCAAATCTCGCATGTTGTTTCTCCTTGTTGTGTTTACATGAAGAAGATTGAAAGTTTTCGATCTGATCGAAACAGATGGTTGAAGTCAATCCAGTTGAGTTAGTGCTGTGCAAACTCCGGTTTTTTCACCTCCGGCTCCGGCAAAAAAAAACTCCGGCTCCGGCAAAAAAAAACTCCGGCTCCGGCAGAAAATTTCCAGCTCCGGCATCCGAGGAAAATTCGAAGTAGTGTTTTCGCTAACGGCTTGCTGCATAGTCCAACAACTACAAACCGCAAGTAATAAGTAGCGAATAACGCCACAAATATGAATATATATATGTTTACCTGTTTGCATGTCTAGATATAATGTGGGTGTCGTATTACATTGGGAGACATGTGTTTCAAAACATGTTTAAATATTTTCTGTTCGCCCGATTTAAATAAATTTTATATCGACATGATCGCTTGAATCTGCCGAATCCAGCACTATAGGTTTTGTCCCCCGAAAGTATTAAGATCACTTGTTATTCGAATATTTACTCTATGCCTTCAACAGCGAACTTTGAAATGATGCCGTGAACAACGAACTTCTGAAGTTACGAACTTCGGAAGTTCGCAACTAACTTGCGAAGTTCGTCGCCAACTTCGGAAATAACGAACGAACTTTGGAACACAATCGGCAAAAGTTATGTGAAATCCTTTGTAAGTGCTGCCGGAGTTTTGCCAGAGCTGAACAAACTCCGGCTCCGGCAAAATAGGCCGGAGCTCCGGCTCCGGCTCTCCGGCGCACAGGACTAAGTTGAGTGGATTGACTTGAGATTCAAAGCAAGGATCGACTTGAATATCTACAATCTTATTCATCTAACACGGTTTGACTTGATACGCATGAGTGAAGTTGGTGCGTGTCATGCTAAATGGCAGACATTGAGGGAAGCAGAAAATAGTGTTCTAAACCCGAAAACAATGTTCCAAGCAGATCAGATTCTCCATGTAAACATGTGCTTGGATACACCAAATCGTAGTTTCATTTAGGCCCACATGCAAATTAGTTTCCTATTCAATTTGGGCCCCTATGCAAATTACATCGTGTCCCATTAAAACATAACGGGAAGATAACATAGGCTGGGACTGTTTTTCCATGTTTTGAGTTCATTATTTTTAGACACTACGTTTAGGATTATTGTCAGGGATAATCGATAAGCAAATTTTATCCTTATAGAATACCTAAACATTAAAAAGTTTCTGAAATCAGAAATGTTATGTTTACTACGGCTGCTTCAGCCTCGTGTTATAAATGAACTATATGTTTTATCCCGACTCAGATTGTATGCGCAGTCGCAACTCCGATTTCGTCTATTGACTTCACTTGTGTTTTTTGATCCAACTGGACTGTCAGTCCGCTTCATGTAAACAATTAGATCTTAGGTTGTGTCTGAACATTAGCAGAAAACTGACAAATAGTGTCTGAGTAGTGTAATAAAAGTAGTGTGCTGCGTAGGCAGTGTTGAAACAACAATCGAAATATGGTATAGTAGGTTAATACTGCCGAAACAGAGAACGTGAGTGGTCTAACGTTTCGAGCGAAGGCCCTTCGTCAGAGAGAAACGTGACGAAGGGCCTTCGCTCGAAATGTTAGACCACTCACGTTCTCTGTTTCGGCAGTATTAACCTACTATACCATATTTCGATTAGTGTCTGAGTAGCCTGACTGGACTTGAGTGACTCGACCAGGGCCATTGACTTGCCTTTATGCATTGAACTCTGGAGTTCACTGCCTTTATGACACACTTCAATTGAAATGACTTAGCCCAACTTGTGACTCAACACTGGAGTGGTAAATGTAACTCCACTTTTAGTTGACCAGTTACAACACTGCATATTAAAGACTGTCTATTAGTGTTTTGTACAGTAGTGTATATTGTTAAATGTATTGTTATTTTTTTAAGTAGAATTCTAGTTAAAATCTTATTGTATATAGATATTATATATCTGTATTGTTACCATATTATTGGATGTGTTAGTATGTAAGAAAGTACAGTGTAATATTGCAAAGTGCCCCAGTTGAAGGCACAGCGTCAGGTCACTGATCTCAAATAATAGACTCATTGTACTGGATAGAGCATCCGGTGCTCGCTGTGAAGTCGGAATAAATTAGCGGCGGCCATTTCAGGTGGGACCCACTTGGTTTTCATACAGCCACATTTAAGTTCTCCCATAGCGTCAGATACAGGAAACAAAAATTTAGCTGATTTTCGTTAAATATGGATATGGCCGCCGCGAGATTTTTAGCCTGACTTCCGACTTCAATTTTTGCCACGCGCGAAACAATAGATGCTCTATCCAGTATAATGAGTATATTATTTGAGATCAGTGCGTCAGGTCATTGGCGTCGCCAGACCTGGGAGAGTGCGGGGGACAAAATGATGACATCATCGTAATATGACGTCATTGGTATATGACGTCATCGGTACATGACGTCATAATTGTTGATACCTCATGTTACTTCTACATAATAGTTTTTATATAGATAATAGTTTTTATAGAGACTACTATGTGTTAGGTCCAAATAATAATTTGGGTTAGGTTTAGTAATGTTTGGGGTTAAGGTTAATGTGGAAGAGAACGGGGGGGGGGGGGGGTACGCGTCCCCCCAGGCCACCCCCTAGCGACGCCACTGCATCCGGTATTAAATTACCGCTTAATTAATACTTTCGCGCGAGACAAAAAAATATTTGCGTGCAAAGGAAAGGAATTATATTCTTAAAACGTTAAAAGAATAAGTCATTAATGCATTTTCCTACGGACTATTTAGTCCAAGTTTTGACGTGATATTCACCATTATTTTAATCATGTGAACTTGAATTTGTTCACGAAGTTTTTCAAGTTTGCGTCATGATGACACTGTGCCTTTAATAGACCTTTCCGCATGAAGTGAATGGATCATGTGATCTTTCTTTCTGACAAATCTGATTGGCTAATGTCGAAAGTTGTCGGACGTTTTGGATGTCCGGAGTTTTGTGAGAGCCAATCAAATCTCTCAACGCGTTATCCACGCACTTCGTGCGGAAAGGTCAATTATCAATGTTCAGTCTGTTCAATTCCTATATACAGTAGTTCATTATTTTGCTCTTTTACTTTTATAAACTAACAAGCTGAAAGTAGCCTCCTTGAGCAGACGTTGTGAGGCGCTTCCGTCAGTCCAACCTCACAACGTCTGCTCAAGGAAGCTAGCTGAAAGGGGAAACAGCTAGCTGCTAAATAGAGTCTTCCAGCAGTCATGATAATCTCTTCCTTGAATTGGTAGTTCATTCCATTTCTTGTTTTCTCATTGCATAAGGAAAAATGAATCCAATGAGCCAGCTTGCAGGCTAACCTACAGTATAGCCTGTCACTTACTATTTCTAAAACCCATAATCGTTCATGAGGAAAATTGAAAAGAAAGTAAGGTTTTGCCTGTAGTGTGGCCGGAAATGGTTAATAAAACATCATTTCTCTATCACATTTTACATTTACAGAGGCTGGATTACGGTCAAACAGGATGTTCTTTCCCGCGCGAGCTTGCAATATTGACAGCAACATTACAATGTTGGCTTGCAAACGGTACACGGCGACTCCTTGGCAAGTTGCTAAAAATTCGCATTTTAAATAACGAACTTCACATAACATGAAGTTTACTTAGAGTTAGTTGTTCTGACTTTCAATAGAACTTCATATTATGTCAAGTTCGATATTTAAAATGCGAATTTTTAGCAACTTGCCAAGGAGTCACTGTAAAGAACATCTGGTTTGCCGGAAACCTTAATTTCTTTTTAAATTTCCTTTTGAATAAATAATTATTAAATGTGTTAGAAGTCATTCACAAAATTTGTATCCATTCTGTATCTGGATCAGTATAAAGACACTCGGCTTCACCAGCTCGTGTCTACCTGATACAGAATGGCCACTCATTTTGTTGGCAAACAGTACATAAACATAATTTGATTTCTTTTCTGATTTAAATGAATCCACCAAGAATATCCAGAGCTGGAAGATATTACAGAAGATATTTGACGACCAAAAACATGATAACACATGTAATAATTATTCCACCAAACACAATCCATTTATCCTAAAACAAAGAAATAAATATTTAAAACTATTAACTGCCTTTCAGACACGTCAAGTGTATATGATTATAGTTTCTGGAGAAAGGAAATACAGTAAACCTCAAATAGTATTATACCGGTAACCCCAATAGGCGAGTTTCAGGGTGTTGCGCGCGCATCGTTTTGGAAAGAAATTGGCGGGCACTCCACAAAGTAAGCAATGGCAAACATACTTGCTAGCGAGCCAACAACAGCAGAATAACATGGTTAAACATCCAGAAACTGCATCTATACTTCGTTTATCTTCAACAGTATGTTTACTTTGAGAGGAGCTTGCCAGTTTTTTTGGAAAATGATGCGCGCGCAACACCCTGAAACTCGCCTATTAGTGCTTCAGAAAAGTGCTTCGCTTTTTTTTCAGTAGTTACTCCCCTAATTAAACATTTCCCTTCACACTAATCATTACAGAGACGTTTCTAGAAAAACATTACATAATGTTCTGAAAAATTACGCTACATTTAAAACGTTACACGTTACTGCTTTCTTACTTTTACTTTGCGTTCTGAGAAGTTATGCTACATTCTAAAAAAATACGTTCCGTTCAGAATAGTTACTGTTTGCTACGTTCTTACAAGTTACGCGACGTTCAGGAAAGTTACGCTATACGTTCTGTAAGTTACGTTATTATACGTTCCGAGAAGTTATACATACGTTCTGAAAAATTATGCTTCGTTACACTGCCGTCAGAAAAGTTGCGCTACGTTCTAAGAAGCTACGTTCAGAAAAGTTTTCACTACATTTAAAGAAGTTATATGCCACGTTCTGAAAAATTACACTACATGTACATTCAGAAAAGTTATGCTATGTTCAGAAGTTTTCCTTCGTTCAGAGAAGTTGCGCAACGTCACTCTGAAGTATGTTCTGAAATGTTACGTTCTAAAAAGTTCACGTTACGTTGTGTTTTGAGTCGTTACAGTACAGTACATGTGAGATGATACTAACGTTAGTCGTTACGCTACATTTTTCAAAAATGAGATTCATAATTTTTGAACTGCTTCGCAGTTTTCAGAAATTTTCATAATTGCTTCGCAATTTGCGATTTGCGAAGCGTTAATTCGGACCTTGATTAAATATCACACTAAAAAAATATTTCCCAAAAATATTTATATCATGATAAAAAATTATTGGATAAAGCTGAAAAATAAAATTAAAAAATATGAAATGGGAATAACTTTTCAAGGAATAATATACAAAACTCCCTATTTCAAAATGCAAAATCCCCCTCCTCCTTGCACATAATGTAACGCTTGGTATGCTTGCTACTGCAAAGCTGAATTAACTTAATAAAACGTTTTTAAGAAGGGGTATTTTGTAAAATTCTGTACCTGAGTTCCTCTCTTATCAATTAATCGGATTAATGTATTTGAAAGGCCGAGGGTGCTAGCCACATCGAGAATTCGTTTATGTACTCCTTTGAGAGTAACTCTTTGCTCTCGAAGATTTGTGAGAATACTTGAACCACTTCCTAACATATCGTCAACTCCTTGCGATGCATTGTGTAAACGTGTGTTGTGTTGAAGAGCATGGTCGATCATGATCGAGGTATCCCCATTCTGCACAGCAAATAATAATGGATAAACAACATTAAATACATGTATATGCACTGTAAACTAGAGATGAGAGCACTAATATTCAGAGGGGATTTTGTGTTTCAAAATAGGTCATTTATGTATTATATTATTTAAAGTGCCTATCGATATCTCACGTTTGGGGATTTTGCATAGTCGTAATATTTGGATCTTCCTGAGCAAAATCATAATCGAAAATTTCATCTTCATGGAGTTTTTCACTATCAAAATGCCTCTTGTGACATCCATCCGGTAACTTTGACACTTGACAGCAAGAAAGGTACTGATATGAACGTTGTCATAAGAAAGAAATGCATGCATTAGTTCACCTCAATATATATCAGACATTATCAAACAGGTCTACAACAGCACAACAACAATCATTTTAAGTTCCTTCAAAGTGAAGTACTAAAATTAATTGCAAGTTAATATGACCAGTCAAAATGTCTGTTGTTATACAAATTTGACCAGTCATATTAAAAATTTGGCCGGTCATTGACCAGTGCCAGGCCATTATTTTGAGCCCTGACTTGGTTTTGAAGCAAGTGTAATAGCAAATTGAATATTTATGACTCAAAACACAATCAAATTCAGAGCACCAAAATTTGGGCAAATTTTCTAATGCCCTGACATTGAAACAAAATTATACATATATATGTCATGTTTACATTTGTGGTGAATTTTCTTTGTAAAAGTTCCTCTCTTTCTTGTTCTTCTTTTCTCTGAAGTAAAAAAAAAAAAAATATATATAATTATTAAGATTTGGGGTGCACATAATAGTAATACAATCCTATGGTACTGTATATTGTTTATATGTGCATATAATTATTTTTATTATACAATTGCATTAAAAACTGTCCAAATAACGCTAAAAATGCATACAAATACACAGCGATATTTGGATAGTTAGTTATTTGGATAGTTAGTTATTGGATAGTAGAAAACTGGTTTGACAGATTTTGTTTAGCCAATCAAATTTACACATGTGAGACTACTTCATGTATGCTTATTATTTTGTCCTGGTGCAAGTCACACCACTTCTCTGGTCTTTTTAGAGTTTTCTTTTTCCATAAAAATTTGTTGATCAGAGCAGTTGTATAATAAATCTCTTATTAGATGTTTTGGTGTGTAGTATCACTGTATATTTTTACTTGTTGTTTGTATTTTGACTCGCTCTGCGGGCTCGTCAGAATATGGCACAACTTGTAAAAATATACAGCGATACTACACACCAAAACATCTAATAAGATATATATACAGTACATGCACTATTGTGCATTTTCCAAGTCTGGGACATGGGTTGCCAATAACTTGTAACAAGGTTGATGACATGCAGCTTGAGAGGCTTATATTTCTTATGATTGTTGCACCCAATGAGCTTTAACAATGGACTACAGTATGATTGTACAATAAATTATGATTTACTGTATCTTAAATTGAATTTTCTACCTGCAACATCTGTTTTTGTCTATAATTTCTCAATGCAGCCTCTAAGTGTCTCTGGTCATAAATTAGTTGGTCCACTTTCCTAGAAATTATAGAGCAGAATTAATTCATTACTTCTGTACATCTCTGTTTATAACAAGTATATGTATGTAAAACCACATGGCATTATCAGGCCCACTGGGAGATAACCAGGACATGATATGCCCTGAAAATTTTTGAATTTATGGGTCTCTGAAACAATATTTGCATTTTGAAAGTACTAATAAGTACAGTAGAATCAATCATTATTATATGGCACGGATTACTTCTGGGAAAATCACGCACTGTGATTGGTTGCTGATGGGGCGAGATGTCTCTGTAATGCCCACGGGCATTATGAAAATTGTGAATACCCCACGATTGGAAACAAACAAAAAATCCTAATAAGAAACTTTTATTGCCGAAAAACAGCGAATATAGATGAAATAGATGACGATGAACATTATAAATTTAATACAGCAAGACCTAATTGGTTTAATATTTTACCGTAAAGACCTCACTCTCGGTTATTAAGTAGTTATTATTTCAGCTGCTGACAGTGCTGAATTGAATTTGATGTCTTTAGACCTCTGAGGCTCCATAAGGCTCCAGGAAACTTGACTATCAGTAGATGTTTGTTAACCCTTTTATTCCAGCCAGTGCCATTTGGCACTTTTTAATTTTTACTCTGTCTAACGCCAGATAATTTTACTCATCAAGGGAAGACTTGTACTCACATTTTAGCATTTTGTCTTCTGTGTGCTGGTTCTTTATTAACCAAAATATTAAGTCTTTCACAATTTGATACTATACTTTGTAAGTTTGATTCAATATGATTCTCAATATCTGAAATAAATAACAGACCCGTTCATGGTTAAAATTGAGTAATTATTATATTTTTTCATATTTTACTCTAATGAAGAGTTCCACACAAAACATCAGTATTTCATTAACAAAACTACGTCCAAAACTATGTCCAAAGACTACAGTTAAGACTTTGAAGCCTGAAGAGGAGTCTTTAGTATTTTATTCTGGCTAATGCCAGATGATTTTATTCAGCACTGGGAGAGGTCCAGGCCTCAAAGTATTAATAACCTTTTCACTTCGATAATATTGAGTAATCTGGATAATTATATTATAATTATAATTATACTGTAATCAATAACCATTCTCACTAATTGAGTTTTCGAGTCAAGAGTATCTCTTAAAAACTATGATCATTAATTTATATTTTGAAAAAAGAAATTGAAAAAAAACCCCCATAAATTCTATTAATTATTAATTTTATAATTTTTAAAAAATGAATTATTAAAAAATCAAAATATTAACAAAAAAGTTCATAAGCGAAATTCTTAAATAAACATACCATTAGATTCATCACCTCTAGTTGTGGCCAATCGATTAAGAAGCCCCTGAATTTCCAACGTCAACCTGCATTTTAGTGTTTTTAAAAGAAAGTAAAATTCAAATTTAATTAATTCTTGAAATTTAAAACAAAATTTGATTCAGTAAAAAAAATCCTTCTTACTTGTTAGTCTGGTTATAAAGTGTCTCCATTACTTTGTTGTACTAGAATATCTTTATAATAATAGTTTAAATCCACTCCAAACCAAAAAATCTGGAAGTGACTTCAAAATGTTGTGAAAGTCGCCATATTAGACACGTATTTGACTTTGTAAATATGGATACACCAAATGGATATTACACTTTCGTCGGAAATACTCGCTAGTTGGGTATGGAACTGGTTGCGGAAAGGTTTTTGCGTTAAAAACTCGCTATTGGAAAATAATTTAAGAAAGGGTTTGGTTTCAGTAGACACACTATAAAGGAACGGTGTATTTTAGAATTTAGGATAATAATTGATCGTTTCTCACTTTCTGGAAAGGTTATTAACCAAAAATAACTATTTGACAATGCATCATTGCATACGCGAGAGGGCGGCACGCCAAACTTTTTGGAGTCTGGTACCGAAATTGGCGAAAGAAGAATCCAAGATGGTCGACTTCAGAGCAACGTGGAGTCTGTGATAAAGAATTTTGAGACAACTTTTCGCTCTTCAGTCGTTGAACTGTGCCGTTGAGACTAGAGAATCTCGTAACCAAAGATGTCTTCCTTCAAGAACGCGAAGAAAAGTTTGCAAAAGACTCACAGAGAACGAGCACAGCCGAGTCAAAGAAAGCACTTTGGTCTGCTCGAAAAACACAAAGACTATGTTCTGAGGGCGAAAGACTACCATCGCAAACAAGACCATCTGAAGTTGCTGCGGGAGAAGGCGAGCAACCGAAATCCTGACGAGTTCTATTTCAAAATGGTTAACACAAAAACCTCGAATGGCGTTCACGTTGTGAATGACAAAATAACCTATTCTGCGGATCAACTGAAGATTATGAAAAGCCAAGATTTAAATTATGCTAGAATGAAGAGAACTATGGAAAGAAAGAAAGTTGAGAAACTAAAGTCTTCACTTCATTTGACTGGGGAGTTAGAAAGCCATCCAGCAAATTCACACACAATTTTCGTTGACTCAAAGAAAGAGGCGAAATCGTTTGATGCCGCTTCTCATTTTAAAACCCCTCGTGATTTAATGAACCGCAGATTTAATCGACTTCGAGATGACCAACTGCAGGAAAAGCCTTTGTCTAATGCTGTTAGCCAACAGAAGCTTCGGAAAGGGAGAAAGATGGCTTATGAAGAGCTAGCAAAAAGAATTGAACGAGAGAAGCATTTGAGTAGCGTTGCTGAAGAGATGCAGCTACAAAAGAACTTGATGGGAAAGGGAAGGCGCAGAAAGCTCAATACTGGAGAAGATGGTCCTGTGGTTTACAAGTGGAAAAAGCAACGTAAGAAGTGAACAGATAGAAGGAAAGAAAAACAGAACATGAAATAAGTGGATGAATGGAAACAGCAGCAAAAGAAATAAACGAGTATTAAAGGAGAAAGAATAAAAAAGTAACAAGACAAGAAATAAATAAATAAATAAATAAGCAAACACAAGAACTGAGCACATGTTACACCCGTTTTCAAAATAATGCGACAAGTCCGGAAATATAAATAAGTTTTGTGGAAACACCACGTAAAATATTTCTTTGCTAAGCTTTCGGCCTGTTGACTCAGGCCTTCATCAGAGCAATGGCAACAAGTTGTTGGCTCATGTCATTATAAACAACTTGTTGTCATTGCTCTGATGAAGGCCTGAGTCAACAGGCTGAAAGCTTAGCAAAGAAATATTTTACATGGTGTTTCCACAAAACTTATTTATGTTACATTATCGCCATGAAAACTTTCAATGAATTAAGTCCAGAAATATTACAGTTAACATGTGAATTTTATGGCAACTCAAAATACTTCAATATAACTTACTTTGTCATTGTATTCAACATTACAATGGATTGCATTGTTATATGGTTAAATAATTTGCCATTCGGTCATCATTAACGTCCTCATTTCATTCTATTCTGACTTACTTGGTATTACATGCGGTAAAAGCTGACCTGCACCAGGCTAAAAATAGCAACACCGCTGAAGCGCAACGGGGCTCATGTTAACAAATCACATAACTGTTAATTAAAATAGAAACGTTTTAGATACTTTCTACTTACAAGATAAAATTTGAACCGCAGAAAAAACATCTTTAAGTAAGACAACGAGTCGATATACTGTAGTTTCCACTACTTACGTTCTGTTTCAACTCGGATATTTTAAATGAAGTATAGTGCGCAAAGGAGCAGCGAATAACTCGAAGAGCTTGACGAAGAGAATAAACCACGTTTACCGAAATCTCGCAACAGAATGAAACATGCTTCACATGATTGACCAGCAAATTCCCAAGAATATTATAATTCCCGTACTGTACAACCTTGACAGATAGCGTGTATCATATCATAATGACGTAAACGCAGTGTTGCTATTTTTGGCCTGGTTGCAGGTCAGCTTTTAGCCTCACATTTCATTCAACGTCGTTCAACATTGTTGAACGCGTGTTGAAGTAAAATTTGAACATGTTCAAATTTCGTTCAACATCATTCAACAGGGTAGCCAAACGCTTTCAACATGTTGAATCACGGTTGAATTCAACAATGTTGCACGATGTTGAATGAAATGTTGAAAGCGTTTGGCCAGGCCTTTATATATTGATGTCCGCCATTTTGTGACAACAAATTGCTATAAAACGCACATCACGGCACATGCATATGAACTTCCAGGGTCACGTAATTTTGGAAACGGGTGTAATAAAGTGGGGAAAAGCCTCAGAAATGTTGCCATTAATTTGTAGAAGTGCAAATGCGTGTTTGTAAAGTTAATAAGTAGTTGTGCAAATTGAAGTGTAAAATGGTTTCATTGCTTATTTGTTGCAAAGAAATTGAAAATTAATAAAGCTCTTTGAAAGGTGAATACAGATTTTGAATTTTCACATCTTTAATTACCACTAAGACAATATTTCGATGAAAGGCACTCTGACACTATTCGGTTCAGTGAGCGTTATTTTGCGGCTGACTGATTATTGATATCTGTTTGAGCGTTCGAGTTTTAATTCTGCGCCTGAATTCATACATTTCTCAAGCGTTCACCACTTTTGATAAGTGCCCAACTCAGTCTTGCAATTTGGACAAGTATGCGTCACATTCTTGAGGTCATCCACACAGAATGGTATAAGACAGCAGCCAAAGACGCATCTGAAATAAAATAATAGAAAGATAGGGCAGTTTATGTAATATGTGGTATATAATAATAAAATATAGTAAATGTGATACAATAATATAAGATTATACACCCTTTTAAATTGCTTATAAACCCAAACATGATATTACTGCATATGGATTCTATTTAATGTGTATAGTTGAATGCCAAAATATTGATTTGATTTTACCTTTTATTTGTTGTTATATTGAGGTTTGTATTTCCAAAATGGTAATGAGGATGACGTCTATGTAGGCAAAATTGCATACGCAGTGTTCTGCTACCAGGCTCGTCGGAGCGACACTAAAAGTGGGGGGGGGGAGCATTTCCCCCGGGAAATTTTGAAATCTAGAGTCTCTGAAATGCCATTTCCTGCATTTTAGGACAAGGATTTACAGAATTCTAAAGGTCCAAAAACGTCATAAAATACTCAAAAGACAACACTTTTCCGGACATTGAATATCTGAATTCAAATTTCTTTATTACATCTTTATTCAAAGTCGTGGGTTAGCTAGGGTTAGTGATTTTATTAATCATAACTTTATTACTAGCCTTGTTTATTACTGGCCTTGTTAAAAAGTGGGGGCCCCAACATATTCTGGTCCCCCCACCAAAAAATGTGGGGGGCCCCCGCTTCCGACGATGTCTGTTACAGTAGAAATATAACCCAATTCACATGTTAATGGAATACTTGAATAGTATATTCTATATTTTATCTTCTTCTTTTTCATTAAAATCTTCAAGCGGTTTATCATAAGAAAAGAAGAAAAAACACAAATGCCTACATTGACGCCATTTCGTTAACATTTTGGAAATACAAACCTCAATATAACAACAAATAGAAGTTCAAATAAAAAAATATTTTTGGCAATCAAGTATTCACGTTATATACTCAATCCATGTCAGTAATATCTTATTTGAGTTTATAGCACGTTATTTTTACTATATGACATCAATTTCTTTTCAATTTTTCTTTTGGATTCTTTTCAATTTCGTTTCAAAAACTTGAAAATGACGTCAATAGCGTAAAATTACGTGCTCTGCACTTGATTATTAAAAATGTCTAACTTGCTATTATATATATAAGATAATAAGATGGTAAATTTTTTGTTCCTTTCCCATTAAATTAGCGCAATTTTCCACTCTGAACAGACATTGCACCAGTTTATACTGATCGATTAGAGCCATGAGACGCTCTAACCCGATAGAGTTACTGAGTCTTGAATGCATCAGGAGAGTGATAAATCCTAATTATGCGTCCACACAGTTATATACATACCCTACAGCAGCCAATCCAAAGCAAGCGACCCAGGTCAATCCTCCTGGCGTAGGTTCCGTAGCAGTCACAATTTGAGTGTGGCATATCGGACATTGTAAATTGACTGGTGCATCGCGCCAAATGAACCCGGGTGTGAGAATAACGGCCGGAGGCTGTTGCTGAACTATCGTCCGCGTTGTTGTAATCGAGGCACATTGTCCTTGTACGGGATAACCTGGATTAGTCACATATACCGCTTGCACTGGGGTTCCCGGGTTCGATGGGGCAATTTTTGAATATGCCGTTTTAGTTGGGTATTGTGCACTGGGTGCAAGAGCGTCTTGATACGGCGGTGGTTGTTGTTCCATCGTTGTATGTTCAACTAAGTACACCAACAGTGGTACACAAATATAATAGATCTGTAATGATTGCTCACTCCACGTCGAAATGAAGCGTTTCTTTCCTTTACTTGGTCCCTCACGCAAAGAAACGCAACGTCGTTTGCGAATTGTGAATGCGTTTTCGACCGCAAAGTTTTCGTTGTAACTAAAACAGTTACATTTTTCAGAGCGTTGCTAAGTAATTTGTACTTGCCGTTTAATACACTAACACGTTTCTTGTTTTCAAAATGATTGGCTTTTATCTGTTTAAACGTAAAAATTGTGTACTTCTTACTATGTAAAAGCATCTTAGCTGTTAATTCTGATGAAATCTAGATTTTGCTAGCTGGATTTATTCTCTATTTAATGAGAAATGTTTATAGTGTATAGTGTATAGGGAGGCGTGAAGCATTTTGTCGAGAAGTACCTGTTAAAGGTTAATTTAATATTACAATGTACCTTGCAATGACGTATTGAGGTTATATAGATTCTGCCAAATAGGGACTCGGGTATTTGTACCAAGGTTAAGAAAATCTTGGTAATCATTTGATAGCTTTCTTCTACATAAGGGGCCGTTTACATGAATCCGGATTGAGTTTCAATCCGGATTGAACTCATTCCGCTTCTGATCAAACCCCTTTATCTGTTTACACGAATCTGGATTGAGATTAGCTCATTCCGGATTGAGTTGAATCCCGCCGTTTCTCATTCCAGAAACCCAATTCCCATGTAAACACGGATTGACTTCGCTTTTCAAGCCGGATTGAAACTCAATCCAGATTCATGTTAACGGCCCCTAAGTTTACAATGAAGGCATCACAGTGAAAGAAAAAAGGAATTTTTAGATCGAATAGTTCCACAACAAATAACTTACACTTTCACAACGAAGTTATATGAAATTGTCGTTCTCCTTGGAAGTAATTCTTCTACTTTTTGGATTCATTTCTTGCAAACCGTTCAACTAAAACAATTACAGGTGTTTACCTTTTTTATCTTCGAATTTGAAAACAGTTTTTATCAAAATTTCGTTTCATTAAAAGTTCTATATTTGAAATTGTTTTTAACCGAGAAAATCTTTTTACTGAAGATTTCTTTTTTATCAAACTGTATATTCAAAACTATCTATCTCTATTTTTATATATAATGAATATTTATTTAAAGGAAACCTATTTTATTGAAACGAACCAAAATGAAACTGCAGGTATATATCATTTTTCAATATAAAATGTGATTTCTAAAAAGAATTATAAAGAAATTGGAAGCAATTTTTTTTGTAAAGCAAAATTTTTGAGCAAAACGATATTTCGGTGAAATGTATTTTTGAAAGAAAAGAGTTTTCGGGAAAAGTAGGTACGCGTTGCGGTCGTTTTTTGGTGGCCGTGAGGTCCTGGGGTTGAGTAACTTCTTTCTGAGTCGATGGTCTGCTTGGATTGCGGTTTCCAACATTACTTTGAGTCGCAATGCTCTAGCGCGAGTAAGCAAATTTAAAAAATGGCGGCAACAGTACAAAGCAATGCGATCACTTTGAAAGGAAGCACGGATATGGTAGCCGAGTTTTTCGGTAAAATTGATTCAATTTGTTTGATTTAAATATTTATTGTGCCAGAGTTTGTAACTGTGTCGTTTTTTTATCTCTTTAGGCTACGGAATCAACAGGTAAATCCTAAATGAGTACACAAGTGACAAGTAAACAACTCAACAGTCAAACAGACAGGCTGCATACAGTAGGACTAGGCCACATGACTAATGTCAATCATGTAGCTACTGTCGATGTGGCCACTGGTTCCCAAGCTAACAAGCTATATATATATATATATATATATATATATATATATATACATATAAATCTACAGACACGTGTTTCGCTGTTCTACAGCTCATCAGTGTAGCTTGGAACCTATCCAGATGTGAGAATGCCATTTCATATATCCCCCAGCAACTGTCAGTGACAGCCGCTTGATAGCGTGAAGTGGTATTGGACCAGAGTGCTCAAACTGCCACAAGGGTAGTGAGCATTGCATTATTAACGAACACCTACACCAACCTCACAGAGTGCTCAACAACACAGAAGTGAAGGAGTATATATATATATATATATATATATATATATATATATATATATATATATATATATATATATCCTTCACTATATATATATATATATATATATATATATATGTCAATCATGTAGCTACTGTCGATGTGACCACTGGTTTCCAAGCTAACAAGCTATATATATATATATATATATATATATATATATATATATATATATATATAAGCGTAGTTAGGCATAATATATATAATTGTAACATTACAGTATATTCAGAATTTTTCTTATCAATAGTCATTTTATTTTTTAAGCATTTTATATCAAAGAGGCATTTACCCCCCAGAGAACTTTAAACGAGAAAAACAGTATGGTCTTACCCTTCTTGTAACTGATGATGAAAAGCTAAAGGAGTACATTTCTAATGTTTTAAAACAGGTCAAAGGTAATTAATATATTAGAGTAAATTAAAGTGATGTTTTACAGTACAATGTGTACAATGTACATACATGATTCACAGATTCAGTCCAATTTCTAGACTTAACAAATTTTGAAATATTTTTTAGATTGGCTTTTTGAAAAAACTGTGAAGAAATTGGTTATTGTTATTATAAATATTGAAACGCATGAACCATTGGAGAGATGGCAGTTTGATGTGGAGTGTGACAAATCTGTAACAGAAACCAGGTATTGAAACCTAACTAATAACCACAGTCTATTTTGGCAACATCATATATATATATATATATATGATAGCATATTGAATTTGTATTTAAATATCATTGTTTTTCTAGTAAACCTAAAGAAAAATCTCTCAAAGATATTCAAAATGAAATAAGAGATGTGATTAGACAGATTACAGCCACAGTGACATTCTTACCACTTCTTGATGCACCATGTAAGTATTGTGTTGTGTAAATTGTACACAAGTTGATTATTTTTCCTGATCTCTTTAAACCGTATTATAACTATATACAATATATGTATTTAGTTTACAATTACAGCCATTTATATCAATTGTATGTACTGTATGTCTGATACAACATTGAAACATTGATACTGTAAATAAGTATGTTATATAATAATGGTGCATGTCTGCTTGATAAACTGATAAACGTTTTGAAAGGGGGGAAAGGAGAGAATGGAGATGAGGAGAAAGGAAGATGAGGAGGAAAACTGGGGGAGGGGACAGAGGGGTGAGATGGGGAGGAGGATTCCAGAGAGAAGGACTGGGAGGAGGGGGAGAGGACGAGGAGGGGGAGAGGAGGAGGGGAGAGGAGGAGGAGGAAGGGGAGAGGAAAAGGAGGACTGGGAGGAAGGGGGAGAGGAAAAGGAGGACTGGGAGGAGGGGGAGAGGAGGAGGAAGGTGAGAGGAGAAAGGCTGGGAGGAGGGAAAGGAGAAGGACTGGGAGGAGGGGAAGAGGAGAGGAGAAGGACTGGGAGGAGGGGGAGAGGAAGAAGGGGAGTCAGAGAGGAGGGGGAGAGGAGGTGGAAGGAGGACTGGGAGGAGGGGGGAGGAGGAAGGTGGAAGGAGGACTGGGAGGAGGGGGAGAGGAGGAGGTGGAAGGAGGACTGGGAGGAAGGGAGAGGAGGAAGGAGGAGGGGGAGAGGAGGACTGGGGGGAGGGAGGAGGAGGAGGAAGGTGAGAAGAGGTGTGGGAGAAGAAGGAAGTTGAGAGGAGAAGGAGTTGAAGGAGATTAGAGAGAAGGAGAATTAGGGAGAAGGGGGGACAAGTTAAGGATGGGCTGTAGGGAGGGGGAAACAAGAGGAGGATTGGGAGTGGGGATAGGATAGGATTTTGTTTTCCATGTGGCACTCACAGTATACATATAAGGACATTTAAAAATTATGTAATTCTGATATTTACATCAGTGTCAGGTATTGCTTACCTTAAATACCTACATTTTTTAATATATAAAAAATCTATTTTTTTATTTAATAGGTGCATTTGATCTTCTCATCTACACTGATAAAGACCAAGATGTCCCTGAACTGTGGGAAGAGTCTGGCCCACAATTCATTGCCAACTCTCAGGAGGTCCGACTACGCTCATTCACTACTTCAATACACAAAGTTGATGCTATGGTGGCATACAAGAACTAACTAGACCACAGGGGATACTAGTGGATCTTGAATGAGTGGCATTGTAATACTCATATACATGCATTATGAACAGCTGAGAGCCAGTTTGATAACCAGTTGCATTGATGTCTTACATTGATGTCTGTATATCTATACATCATCATCATCATAACGAGCTAGCTTGGCTTAAAGCATATCTATATAGACAATACAAACTTTCAAAAATACATAATTATATTTTAAAACACTACTTAATTATTATTTTAGAAAATTGAAAATCAAGATGTTTTAATAATTTTGCAAAATAGTATTCCATATATGTATATACTCATGACTGTAACTGACTCAAGAGTATCAAATATTGCATAATTATGCAGAATATTATATGATGCAAACCTGTGTATACAGTCAGTGTTACTATATACAGTGGACAAAAACCTGTCTATATACCTGTACAGTCAGTATTATGAATGTTAAATGTTTTAAACCACAACTATTTGGCAGTTTTTGCAATTATAAATAAAATGTATTTAATAATTATGTTGTAATAATCTTGTAGGTGATTATCGGGAATTAGTTGGGCACGGTTTTCTATGATCACCTGTGTGTTTATACCAAGCAGTATTACTGGAGGGGCTAATTCATCAATAGAATGATAAGATAAGGAGTGTATTTTGACACCCCAAGCCAATTTTAGGACATTTTTAGCTCCATCTTCAAAGATATTGGGAGGAGCTGCTATAGCCCTTGTTCCACTGCTCTAGGCCTGATACCCCCTCAAGGACATTGACGTGGCTGGTTTTCAAGCAAAAAATGGCTAACAATTTTGTAGTATAAAGTTCTTTTGAGAGCTAATATATAGATATATGCATATAAAAATAAATGGCCCTTCAACTGGCTTCCCAGCATATCCTCTCATTTCGAAATGGTGATTATCGTCATTTGTGAGATATCGTTGAATTAACAATAATCATCATTTTAAAAAAAGAATTCCCTACCCCAAACCCCCAACTCAACCCCCACCTCTAAACCTGACCCTAACCCTAACCACAACCCCCCTGACAACCCTAACCCTAACCACAACCCTCCGGAAAAAAGTCCCGCCTCTCAGACCCCGACCACAACACCCCTAATGGTTCTTTTGTTATATGCAATTTAGTTTAACATACTGCATGTGGGACAGAATCTCACTTGAGTATCATGATAATCATCATATTCGACTGTGTGAAGAAGTGATGATTATCATGATACTCAAGTGAGAGGACATGTTGGGCTTCCACACCCATTTCATGCCTATTTTTAACTCGACCACACCCTTTTCGTTCCCAGACTCCTGTTTGCGTGTGTATTGTACCCAGTTTCCTACACAACCTCGACCTTTCACGTCGAAGATCTGCACTTGGGAGACACGTCGCAATTTAGTCTTGTAGAATGTTACGTCTTGCACGTTGTTCAAATGCCTTGAAACTTTCTAGACAGGTCAGTATCGACGTACTTTCTTTAAAGTTTGAAAGACATTAGGTTATAGTGTTTGAGAGAAATATTTGCAATTGCTCTGCGGAGAGCGCATAAAATCTGTAAATTTGTCTTAATTGTTGCTTGATTTTATATATGAAAATAAATCTTAGAGTTCTATTTGGGATATTTAAGTTTAATTTTTATAATTTATGTTTATTTCAGCAACTAGTCAGAAATATCTGTATGGAAAATGTGGTTTTATATATTATATAACTAAAATTATAGTGTAATGGCCTGAGGCCATGGTACACACATAAAAACGCGCATGCTGTTACATCCCTGCAAGCAAGTTGTTACAAGGCTGTTCAACAGGCTGTCACCGTGGTGTCCAGTGAAAACGTCCTCAGGTCAAAACGTCTTCACTTCTTCCAAACTGATCGGGGAACATGTCAACATACATATAATACTCTATATAAGACTTATTAGTATATTTTTGACATTGACAAATACATTCTTCAAATGTTTCACACCAGTAATCTGTTCTACTGTATAATAAAGCTGCAAGATCAGGCTCAAAGCTAAGGCAAAATGTCTGTTGCCGGTCTTTGCTTGTATCAAGTTCAGGGGTCAAATTTCACCGAGGCCACCGAGGCCATGGTCGACGGTGAACGGAAAATGGCCTATGGTCACAAGGCAACCCAAGGCCATTTTTGGCCTTGGGTTGGCCGCTGTACATATATCAGCAAACTTTCATATAATATCTCCTAATAGCTGAAGATCACTTTATAGTTTTAATATTTTCCCCCGACATTTTGTCCAACATTCTGTAACTCGTTTTGACGCCGAGAGGCCTAAATTTATCATCGAAATATGGTATAGTAGGCCCTTCGCTCGAAACGTTAGACCACTTACGTTCTCTGTTTCGGCAGTATTAACCTACTATACCATATTTCGATTGTTGTTTCAACACTGCCTACGCAGCACACTACTTTCATTACTAGTCATGTCTAAAAGTGGTGCAGTTTTAAACTGTCAGCTAAGGCCACGGCATGACAGTTCCACCTCACTGATCATGGAAACAGTGAGATTTTGTCGCTGGCTGAGCACTTCAGTGAAACCCTGAAGAAAAACGGGTGTGACGTTGAGTTGAAGCGTTACGTAAGGCGACACTGGCAACCAAGATTCACCGAGAAATGTTGCACATCGCTACTTTGGCGCATGATGTTTGAAACAGAGGGCAACTCAACCAGTGAATTCACCAATATCATGCACATTCTGCAGATATTTCTCGTGCTTCCCATACGCAGTGCCCATGTTGAATGGTGTTTTTCATTACTGAAATGTATCCTGGATGACTGGCGACTTTCACTTGGTACCGAAACTATCGGTAAATTAATGCGCGTGTGTTCTGATGGACCTCCCCCTCACGAGTACGATTCTCAACTAGCAGTTACATATTGGTTGAATTCCAGCACCCGTCACTGCCGTTGCAAATATTAAACCATATGGCCCCCGAAACTCACAGAAATGAAAGTGTGTAACTGCAGTCGACAACACATGTGACTCTGACCTCTCAGAGATACTTGTGCTTTCTGAATCAGACACCGACACTAGTGGCAACGGCGATGCAGCAACAACGGCAGCGTCAACAGCAGTGACAACAGCAGCGTTGACAGCAGCAACAACGGGAGCATCAAAAGTAGCGACATCAGCAGCGATGACAATGACTCCAGTGAGACAACATTTGAAGGGTTTACTTGTGAGGATTTTCAAAGCAATTAATGGATTATACCATGGATTATAATGATAAAACAAATTATAAAATTGTCATAAAATTACTGTAAAAAATGTTTTTTCTATTAGTTTATATTCAGTTTACCTTCACAATAAAGTTTTGGATGTTTTCAAAACTATTGTTTGTTAAAACGTGTTCACTGAAAAATGGCCTTGGGTTGAAGGATTTAGCTAGGCCAATAAGCCAATAATGGCCTAACTAAAAAAAAATTGGCCTTGGGTTGGAGGACTTACCTAGGCCATCAATGGCCTAGGGTACAAAATATAAAATTTGACCCCTGAAGTTTCCATTTTTATAGCAACACATAAATATATACAGCTACAAAGTCTAGTCAAACGACACAAATAAACCATCTAACTGCTTGAGGTATTCACTTATGTACGTTTTTTTAACTTTTAAACAAGTCTGTTAATATGCTGTATTTATATTTTTGACTTCTATGACCTGAGGACGTTTTGACATGAGGACGTTTTGACTGGTAAGCGTCACCGTCATGTGTTCGCACTGGCTGTCCCAGACTGTTAACATTTCTGTAACAGGTTGTTGACAACTTGTAACAAGGCTGATGACTCCAACAGACTGATGACAAGTTGTTCCAACAACCTGTTACCGCTCTGCACTTAACAAATTGTTAACAGGTTGATGCTAACAAGGTTGTAGCAGCTTTTTGAATGAACAGCATTGTTACAACCTGTTAACAGCCTTGTTACAAGAACACATCCTGTTGACAAGCTGGGAGATTTTTACCTGTGTAGTAATAATGGATCACATAGTCTTTCTTTTTGACAAACTTGATTGGATCAATGTTCAAAGTTTTACAAGAGCCAATCACATTTTTCAATGGTTTAACCATGGCATGCACTTAATGTGTAAAGGCACACTTGATAGGGGGTGGAGAGGAGGTGTGCTGGGTCACTGGTTCTCTATTCTGACCCTGAGGATAATATAAACAGAGATTGGTTGAGATTAATTTTAGCTACATGTATATATGCTTTATAGCTGCAGTTGTCAGCACGGAGTTATTCCAATGGTGCAGTGGTGAGTAAAATTTACTTCAACCAACAATATATCAGTGTTAAGAGGTGAGCCGATGTTAAAAAAAGCCGATTGCCAATACCGTTTGTTAAGAGCTGATATTTCCCCACCATCGGCTGATTAATTGGTAAAACCAATGTTTACTAACCTGATGCTCAGTGCTCCCGTTTTGTCATTTTATTCATCTCAAGTTTTGCAATGAGAGGAAGTCATCAAGCCAATTCTCGTATTTTGAGCGCAACAAAACAATTTATTGATGCAATTATTGATGCTGTACCACAGATGCTCTCTCCCCGATTTTGATGGGAGGGTTGCAGCTGTACACACTATGATAAATGAGGACGAGAGAGAAGAAATACGAGGATGAGAGTCACAAGACAGCTGATCCGATAGTGAAAGACAATCAGCTGATGGCCAATTGTGAGAAAAACTAGCCGTTAATCAGCTCTGCCGATATTTTGCTGATGATTGGCTCACGTCTATATTAGTGTACTGTATATATGTTAGTTCAAGACCACAATCTTAACCAAGTTGTCCAAGACTGAGTGATTCATGACTAAAATCACACCTTTCTGCTTTTCCTTGATTGTTAAGCCTACAACCAAACTATTTATTGATGGCAAGTTTGTCGACTCCCAAACTCAAGATTGGCTTGATGTCCACAATCCAGTAAGTACTGTACTGTATTACCAAAACTGATGATTCACAGCATGGGGCAAGGTCTACACACAAGCATTTTAATTTAACTCTAAAGTGGCAAATAAACCAATCATATTTCACTGATTTTATGCTGTCAAAATAGCTTAGAAATGCAGATAGATTTACCGATGCTTTGTACTGTATATAAATCACAACATGTTTTTCCTACCCTGCTTGATGGCTAAAGTTGTCTGATGTTGGATGTAGTAATATAATAAAGGGATTGGTTTGGCTTAGTCTGGGGGCCAAAAGGTTTATGTTAAAAAATTCATTATTATTATTATTATTGTTATTGTTATTATTATTATTATTATTATTATTATTATTATTATTATCATCATCATCATCATCATCATCATCATCATCATCATCATCATCATCATTATTATTATTACTATTATTATTATTATTGTATTATTATTATTATTATTATTATTATTATTATTATTATTATTATTATGAAAGAAATATATTGATTGGTAGGATCTATGGAAAAAAATATTGAAGACTGTGTGGTACTGTACGTTATTGGGTGTTTGTAATGTATAATTCATTTTACTTTTAAAGGCTACAAATGAGGTTATAACTAGAGTACCTAAAACCACCATGGATGAAATGAATTCTGCAGTGGATTCAGCATTGAAAGCTTTCAAAACCTGGTCAGAAACATCAGTTCTCTCTCGTCAGCAAATTCTATTTGGTTATCAAAGTTTAATAAAAAGCAATCTGGTAGGTAAAATATGATACAATACACCATACAGTGCAGTAATCATATTGTAATATACAGTAGTACAATTACCCAATACAGTAGTACAATATTCAGTATACATATTTGTTCTTATACAGAAAGAAGTTGCCAAACTGATTACACTTGAGCAGGGTAAAACACTGGCTGATGCTGAAGGAGATGTTCACAGAGGGTTGCGTAAGTTGTCCAGGCTGCTTTAAATTTCTAGTCAATTTTATGTAGTCAATAAAATGTATTTAGTTATTGTTACTGTAGACTGTAGTATCTGCATTTTTCCAAAATATTGCTATATTGGTTAATATGTACACTGTACATATACGGTAGGTAGTACATAATATATGTATCTATGTTCAGCCTGTGTCTATACCAGTGGAACTAACAAATATACTCACCCGTATATGTTCATTTGAATTTTCAGAGGTTGTTGAGCATGCTTGTTCCATCACATCTCTCCAGCTTGGTGAAACTTTACCTTCAATTACAAAAGATATGGACATGTACTCTTATCGATTTCCTCTTGGCGTATGTGCTGGAATTGCTCCGTAAGTCCAAATTTATATTTCAAATTGCATAAATTCATAGTAAACATGCTTACAATACTGTATATATACTGTATGTACTGCATATACAACTTACTGAAGCAATTACAAGCTTACTGAAGCAATTACAATTTCACGAATGTCTGTGAATGCTTTATAAATTATGTTATGTTTGTTCATATTCCTTTCTTAGATTCAATTTCCCTGCCATGATTCCATTGTGGGTAAGTTTGCATTTCTTTTGTTTATTTTTAGGTTTAATTTTCCAGCTTTAATACCTCTTATGGTGAGTTTACATGTAGGTTATTATTAAAGACAATAAGATCAGAATTCAGATACATGTACAGTACTGTACATGCATGCATGTATGTTACATGCATGCATGCATGTAAGTTAGTGCAAGATATTAAAAATTAAACTAAACTAACTTTAAACTACAGGTGACTTAAGAAACAATTTAATTTATTATAATTTAATTTAATTTGTTTTAATTTATTATAATTCATTATGATTTACTAAATTATAATTTATTATTTAATTTATTATAATATTTATTAATATATTTTTGGCTCCACCCAGATGTTTCCTGTGGCTGTGGTTTGTGGTAATACATATGTTATGAAACCTTCTGAGCGTGTCCCAGGAGCAACCATGTTGCTTGCCAAGCTCGCTCAGGATGCTGGACTACCTGACGGTGTCTTAAATGTCATCCATGGTGCACACGAGGCAGTTAACTTTATTTGTGATCATCCAGAAATTCAAGCCATTTCATTTGTTGGCTCTGACCAGGCTGTAAGTCATATCTCTAGCATTATACAGTAGAGGTGAGCCGATGTTAAAAAATAGCTGATTGTTGATACCGATTGTTAAGAGCCGATATTTCCCCACCATTGGCCGATTAATCAGCAAAACCGATGTTTGCTAACCTGATGCTCAGTGCTCCCGTTTTGTCGTTTTATTCATCTCAAGTTTTGCAATGAGAGGAAGTCATCAAGCCAATTCTTGTATTTTGAGTGCGCAAACGGATTTTGTAACGTGACTGAGAACGCGATTATTGATGCCGTACCAGACACTCGCTCCCCGATTTTGATGGGAGGATTGCGACTGTACACAGGCTATGATAAACGAGGACGAGAGAGCAGAAATACGAGGATGAGAGTCATGAGACAGCCGATGCGATGGTGAAAGACTATCGGCCAATGGCTGATTGTGAGGAAAAGTAGCCGTTAATTGGCTCTGCCGATGTTTTGCCAATGATCGGCACACCTCTATTATACAGTATGTTAACCTGATCTACTGGTGGAGTTAGGTAACCCAGAAGATCACATGTTTTGCCTTTGGCATCCAAATGTCAAAGATTCTGTATGTTAAGTTTGCATTATGGTTTCTGCTTTTATTAGGGGAAGCACATCTATGAACGTGGCTCCAAGAATGGGAAAAGAGTGCAGTCCAACATGGTCAGTGATGAAGTGTTTGTCCCTGGCATTTGTTTGTGGAAGTGGAATTTTGTGAAAGAATGTATACTGTATAGTATTGTGTGTGGATGTTTTTAATTCAATCAAGTTTAATTTTTCAGGGTGCAAAGAACCATGGTGTTATAATGCCTGATGCAAATAAAGATCATGCTCTCAATCAGGTGGGGTGCCTACAGTTGCCCTAAAAGGTTGAACTCATAGTGCTCAGTGTTTAAGGTGGTGTCCCGGCCACCAGGCACGTCAATCCTGGGGGGGGGGACACATCCCCCCCCCCCCCACTTTTTGGACAGGGGGGATGCTTATATAATTATCCCCCATCCCCCCCCCCCCCCCCCCCCCCCCCCCCCCCCCCACACACACACACACACTTTTCGCTTCGAAAAATTGAAGTCCACATGTGTCACATATCTGAGAGTTATTGAATATTGAGTCTGTTTGGCTGTAAGCTGTTCTTTTATGTTTGTTCTCAAATATAGAATGACATTGTAGCATTTCTCATTAAGTCACAAACAATCACTAATTTACTCTACAAATTATTAAACGTTTTCTCAAACCATCAAATCATGTTAAATTGAAATGCAAAATGAAAGTCTAATCTCATTTGGACCGAAATATTTCTTGCAAATGGTGCGATACACTGCTAAAATTGTGATTTAAGACCTTTATATTTTGCTCAAAAGTGCCCTCAAAATGCAGGAAATGCCATTTCAGAGACCCAAAATTCAAACATTTTCCGAGCATGCCCCCGGACCTCCCTAGAATACTTGGGCTTCACCCTCATCCCCCCCACTTCCAGCAAGCGATTGTCACTCTTGTGTCCCACAGTTTCTACATATTAATGCCTGGACTAATGTAGTTAGGGTAGCTTAACTTTTTTCCTTGTGACGTATGAATAGAGATTCTACATCAAAATTAATAGCATTTTTGGAAATATATTTTTGTTGTTATTTACAAGATGTTTTTTTATTATTTTCTCAGCTTGTTGGTGCAGCATTTGGTGCAGCTGGTCAAAGATGTATGGCACTCTCTACTGCAATATTTGTTGGTGATTCCAAAGAGTGGATTCCTGAGTTTGTGGAACGAGCAAAAAAACTTAAAGTTGATGCTGGTAGGGTCAAGCTGCTTGTAAACTTCCAAGTTGTGATCAGTAAATTGTGAATGCTTTGTTTATTCTTGGTAAACTTGTTGGGTTGTTTGGATCAGTGCAGTGTGAACAGACAGATAGGCAGGCAGGCAGGCAGGCAGACAGACAGACAGACAGACAGACAGACAGACAGACAGACAGACAGACAGACAGACAGACAGACAGACAGACAGACAGACAGACAGACAGACAGACAGACAGACAGACAGACAGACAGACAGACAGAGATCAGTCAGTCAGTCAGTCAGTCAGTCAGTCAGTCAGTCAGTCAGTCAGTCAGTCA
>OZ036003.1:13414310-13489310 GCA_964035015.1 Corallium rubrum
TATACTCAATCAAAGACCATCACGAGTTTATGGAAAGAAGATGTTAGTGAAATTCAAAAGACAGCCACAGTTATGCCGACGATGAAGTAACGCCGTGAGTCTGAAATACATGTACTCTATAACAAAATCCCAAACAATTGCCTTTGTCAAATCTGTGTTTCATATTGTATTTGAAACTCGTAGAATTCATAGTATAAACAATTTCTATAGACCAATGGGTGTTGGGTAGAGCGAGGAAACTTCAGAAGATTTAATTTCGTATGTGTGCTTGCAGGAATTTTGTACACCCGTATATCCGATTGACCGTACCGAAAAAGATGGCGTCTTGTATATTTAATTAACCACAATCCTTTACGCACATTAAATATCGTTTCTTGCAGAATAATCGGAAGATAGGGTTTCAAAACGATCAACTTTTGTTGGAATGAAGTTCTTGCTTACTTAATCCATCTTAGCATGATAAACAACCACCTTATTATAAGTAATATTGGGCATTTCACTCGATTACATAGCATGTTCTAGGGATTATAGGTGAAGGAAAATTCGAGTGTAGAATACATGTATATATTCTACACTTGAATTTTCCTTCACCTATAATCCCTAGAACACCTTATTATATATATACAGAACTCACGATCAAGCTCTCGGCAATGCCCTCCGTGGCTCAGTGGTCAGAACATTGCTCTAGAATCGCAAGGTCGTGGGTTCAATTCCTGCCGGAAGGCCTGTGTAGTTGCATTTTTCGCAACTGGTCCCGGTTTGGTCTTAAAATGTATATATTCTACGCTCGAATTTTCCTTCACCCAAAATCCTTAGAACATGCTATGTAATGGAGTTAAATGCCCAATATTACTTATAATATACCCGATTCTATCCTGGCATTACCACCTTATTATATATATATATAGAACTCACGATCAAGCTCTCGGCAATGCCCTCCGTGGCACAGTGGTCAGAGCATTGCTCTAGAATCGCAAGGTCGTGGGTTCAATTCCTGCCGGAAGGCCTGTGTAGTTGCATTTTTCGCAACCGGTCCCGGATTGGTCTTAAAATGTATATATTCTACGCTCGAATTTTCCTTCACCCAAAATCCTTAGAACATGCTATGTAATCGAGTGAAATGCCCAATATTACTTATAATATACCTGATTCTATCCTGGCATTACCACCTTATTATATATATACAGAACTCACGATCAAGCTCTCGGCAATGCCCTCCGTGGCTCAGTGGTCAGAGCATTGCTCTAGAATCGCAAGGTCGTGGGTTCAATTCCTGCCGGAAGGCCTGTGTAGTTTTGCATTTTTCGCAACTGGTCCCGGTTTGGTCTTAAAATGTATATATTCTACGCTCGAATTTTCCTTCACCCAAAATCCTTAGCATGATAAACAATGTTTAGTTGTTATTTGAGCTGATTTGAGGTCTCTAATTATGGTTAAATATACCACCGCCTCCCGCCGCCATCGTTTTCGGCACCGTCAATTAAAACATTCCGTTAATTTTACGGAATTCTTTAATAAAAATACTACCAACATATTCAGACTCTTACACTCGTTAAAGCCAACGAGAAACCTTTTTTTTTAAAGATTTCAACGATTTCAACATTTGCGGACATAAATATTTAATTTATGGCCCGACTCAGGCACATTTTAGCCCGAGCCAAATGCGAAGGTTAAAATTCGCTCTGAGAAGGGCGAAATACCCAAGAACATCAACATGATCAACTGTATTACTATTATAACTAGGAGTTACTATCGCAAGGGAAGTGCTGCCTTGCCTCGGGAATCGTCACACTTTGCATCATCAATGGGAAAATGTGTCGAGTCAAATTGAACGTGGTGTTTTTGATATGAAATATTTAATTATCATAGATTTTAAAGTTACAAAATTATTGCTATAATGTACCTAGCACAATTTTGCAATATATTGGCAAGGCTATTGGCGGGAATCTAAAGTATACACTACAGACTACAGTAGATGCACTGTGTTATTATTTGATTGTTAATCTCTGACTTTATCAGATTCCTTGGACTTCCCAGGCACAATCCACTTCTTCAGGAGATATTTCATTCATTACAGGATAATGTAGGGATCAGACAAGTAATATTAGGATTTTTTAAAAATAACATGTTCGTTCCCAAAGGGAGATGATTATGTCATTTGGTTTTCTGAGAGTCTCTGAACAAGTCACTCCTTTTGAGGAGATTTCCATTACATAATTCTGCGCGCAGACTCTACTCGTTTCTGGAAGATGATACTTGACTAGATACTCTACTCAAGTATCATCTTCCGGAAACGAGTAGAGTCTGCACGCAGGCTAAATCTTCAACAGTATCTACAAAGTTGAAACTGGCAACAGCTTTATCTATAGATATACCTATTTGTGTAACAAGTTAGAAGTGTACTATGAGGTCATACATGCAGAGTGGGGAATGTTGTTCTCGAATTTTCTAGAACGATCTGTTTTGGTTCCGTTTTACAACTTATAGTCGAGGAGGATAAGCGAGAAAAAGTCGACCACGTAGCACCCCACTGCACAATAGTTTTGACTCCAGATTATAATAGGCTGATATACCCGTAGAACATTGCTAGGTCAGTCGTACTCACAAATTGTGGGGTCAGTACCTGCTACATAGAGGGGTATGTGGTCCTTTACATTGACAGACTTAAGTCTGACAGACTTAAGTCTGCCAATGTAAAGGACCACACACCCCTCTATGTAGCGCTGCAGGCCACTTACCCCACAATTTGTGAGTACGAGTCTTCTTAGTTATGTGGGCAACTGATGTATCTCCTTAGTTTATTATCTGGGCACTTGCACTTTTTCCAGTCAAAAAGAGCTTTCAGGGCTGTACGAGCAAACTGACGAGATTGCAACGCTGATGAAAATTAGGCCCTTCCCCTCGCTTTCTCCCCCCCCCCCCCCCCCTTTTCCCTCCCCTCGCTTTTTTTTTCGCCTTGCCTTCTCCCCAGTCTTGTACTCGGTCAAATATACTCGGCCTAATTTGCACAGCTCTGAAAGCTCTTTTTGACTGGAAAAAAGTACAAGTGCCCACATAATAAACGAAGAAGATACATCAGTTGCCCACATAACTAAGAAGACACACCAGTTGCCTATATTAACTTAGTCTGCGTGCAGACTCTACTCGTTTCCGGAAGGATAACTAATATTAACTTGACCTCGCACAACCTTGTTATATCAAACCCTATTGACGTGTATATCCGGGGCGACCGCCCTAACCTAACAAAACTTGACAAGTTGAGTCTATAAATATTAACTTCAATTAATCCTTTCATTCGCATTCTTGTGGAACAACTTTATCTTTGTATTGTGTCTAACGTCGGCGATTTTACTCGTCACAGAGAGACCTATCGGAAAGCCAAGCATGAAATGGTTAAGCAAATCCTTAAGGTTTAAATACGAACGCTTTCGGTATAGTCACTATAGTAATATATTATTCGATGGTTTACCAAGACAGAGCAAGACCTTTGTATTAAACATTTGTACATTATGTATCATGCCTTTTGTATATATATAGGACAGTGTCTAAACTTATTCACTGTTTAAATTCAACATGTATGCATATACCGCGTCTATCACGCAATAATTGAACTTTCATTCTTTCAGTGTAATAAAAGTAGCGTGCTGCGTAGGCAGTGCAGAAACAACAATCGAAATATAGTAAGGTTATAGATATACGGCCGAAACAGAGAACGTAGGAGTCGAAACGTTCTCTCTGACGAAGGGCCTTCGCTCGAAACGTTATCTAACCTTATACTATATTTCGATTTTCATTCTTTCAGCTTTGCTAAATTTAGCCACGAAATAAAATTTGCTGTTGGAGAGAGGAGGATATTTGCCCAGCCCACAAATATAGGGGAACCTAGTCAAAACCAAATTTAGAAAAACAAAAACCCCTTTCTGCTATACTATATACGGTTGTTGTAGATATTCTTGAGTTCAAATTCTTGATATTTAGCCATGTTTACAATACAAAGAGGGTCTTAAGAATCTTATAATTGAATTTGCATTTTCCGACGAAACTAACGTCAAACGAAACCTTATTTTATACGGAAAAAAGTCAAAAGTTGGGACCAAGTATACTTCTTGATTGACGAAGATTGTAAGCTAAATATCAATTAATATAAATTTATAGAATGTAAGAATATGCGCAAGTCTTTGAATTGGCATTCAATGTATGCATACCAACATTTTAAACGTCTCCCACGCACTGACCTGAATTCATAATTAGCTTGCTGATACAGACTCGCCACTCGTCCTTGGAGATGGATGAATGAGTGATGGAACTAAAGAAGGAACGAACGAACCATTCAATTCGTCATAGTTCAAGGGTCTGACTAGGGTGTTGTCTTCTTCAACCTGTTTTGACGCCTCCCGCGGAAAGCATCACCCATGTCACGGCTCGGAAATACCCCATCATGATGGCCAGCTGCAGTGGATATAACCACCCTTTTAACGTCATGATCTCAATTCTTGCTTGGGGAAAGCTAAGACATTTTTCTGAGTAACATAGCTCACAACAATCTCTAAAAGACCCCTTCTCGTTTCGTAACCACTGGTTACCGGTGTTAGCGTTTGCTATAGGGGGTGGGGGGGGGGTGGGTTTGGCTTTGCGACCTTAGCGATGCGTGTTCGATTCCATTCCTTGATACATGCAGTTTTTGTTAAAGTTTCACGTTGACCGCATGTGAGAAGAGCGTTTCCAGTCCGACTCTACTAAATACCACAGGTTTTCACTGTTCTCCTTCATAGTGTTGGTAACTGGAGGAAACTGGAGTAGTTAATGACTGGATAGGATTATCCATGCAGTATAAAGTTAGTTCAGTTTTAGTTTTTAGTAACCAATAATTAAGGATTATTTTGCTCTCTATATCTCCATCTATCTGGCGCCTTCCACACTGTTCGTTTGTTCTTTTGTAACTGATACTGCAACTGAATGACCCCCAGTGTCGGCACCTTTGATGTAAGCCTCCTCGGCCCATGCGGTCATGGGTCATCAGTATTTCTTTACAAAATACTGTCACAACTCTTCTATACAAATGAGACGTTTGATACAAATTACCAGATTCCATTCACGATTTAATTGTTCTTGACAAAGACAGTTTACTGTTTATCTGATCAGCTGCTTGTTTCCACGCATTTGAAGGCTTCGCGTTGGTTGCTATAGTTGTTTCTGGTGTACGTTACGTATAATTATACAAATAATTCGCACAACGCAATACTACTGGGATTCATGCCAACTTGTTAGGGGCCGAATATGAGGCCGGCTTTCCCGATTACCGGGCTGATGAGTAATGCAAATTAGCCTTCGTTTTTCTATAAATATAGTACACAGTCACAGGGTAGTCTAAATCTTTTTTGGCAGTCAAAGAAATGTTTTCGTGACATAAATGATAACACTAGCCCTTAGTTTTTGACCGCTAATATCGTGGGTCATGGGTCATCAGTATTTCTTTACAAAATACTGTCAAACTCTTCTATACAAATGAGACGTTTGATACAAAGTACCAGATTCCATTCACGATTTAATTGTTCTTGACAAAAATAGGCCTACCTGATCAGTTGCTTGTTCCCACGCAGTTGAAGGCAAGGGGGCAACCAGGATTTTTGAAAGGGGGGTCGTTTTTAGATAAAGTTACGACACAAATCTAGGGGAGTTTGGGGGCATAGCCCCGCTGGAAATTTTTTAACTTTGGATCTGTAAAATGGCATTTTCTGCATTGAGGACACTTTTGACCCACGTATAAAGGTTTTAAATCACATGATTTAGGCGTCAGAGAAAGTAGAAGTAATTTTTGACCTCCAAAATTTCCCTCGCACCACCAAACAAGGGGTGGGCGTTCGCACCCCCCGATCCCCCTCTCGTTGCGCGCCCGGTTGAAGGCGAATTAGCACGTTGGTTGCTATGGTTGTTTTTGGTGTACGTTACGCATAATTATACAAATAATTCGCACAACACAATACTACTGGGATTCATGCCAACTTGTTAGCGGCCGAACATGAGGCGGGTTATCCCGATTACCGGGCTGATATTACGACTATTTGAGTAATGGAAAATGACACAAAAAAGCAAAATTGCCTTCGTTTTTCTGTAAATATAGTACACAGGGCTTTTCGTAACATAAATGATAAAACTATATAGCCCTTAATTTTTGCCCTCCAATAACGTGGTGAAGTACATCTGTGTATGGCCATTAAAATAGGATCCATGATCAAACAGTAATGTATAGCGACTACAATATTACAGCGATGAGCTATATCAAGCATCAGTCACTCTTAAATATACCGAACTACTGGTCTACCATGCATGTTATGTATAACTGAACAAAATATGGGAAGCACTCGAAAATGATATGAAATATCCCCAACATATCGAGTATAGTTAGTTTCAGAAATTGCAGCTTGATGTTAGTAATAATTGTCAGTTGTTTGCTGTACAAGCTGTGTTAGTAATAATTAGAAAGTTGTGGGTTCGAGTCCCGCTTAGAGCTCAGAGTTTTTCTGAGTATTACTAACAGATTGTACAGCAAACAACTGACAATTATATCGAATATACCCAACTAAAATTAATACATTTTTAAGGCATGTAATTTTAGCGTTGCATGGAAATGATAACACCATGGATAAGAGGCTACACCTATCAACCAGCAACAAAACACTTGGATATCTGCGGGGGTTCTTCGAAGGAGCCGCTCCTCGAAAATGACGTCAGTATTACGTCACTGAAGTGATACAGTATAAAGGCCTACAGATACTAAGATGTATCCAGACTTTAATCAGTCGAGTTCACTCGAGTATCTAGCTGGTCTAGTTGTTTAAAGCGTTAGTCGGAGAACATTAACTTACTTTTTACTGTTGTTATAAGGCTTCTGTTGTTAGTGACCTGACAAACATCGAATCCCAGGGAGGAATTAATAACTTGGCTACGATCAATTCGAAATATATATATATTATCAAGGTAAGCGTATAATTTAATTATCATTGAATATCATATGTCATTCACCTTCAATATCGCGTATTTAATTCCTGGTAAGCAAACGAATTAAATAGAGTGAAATTGCGAAGGTAATCCATTTGGCTGCGGCTATGTTGGGAATCCGAAGCGTTTAATTGGTTCGGCTGCACTGAAAATTTACGCGCAATCTTCGTATAAACCGCCAAAATGAATAATTTATATATATATATATATATATATATATATATATATATATATATATATATATATATATATATATATATACTGTGGCTAATTTGTAGATGGTGTCTAATTTGTAGAACAGAGAACGTAAGTGGTCTAACGTTTCGAGCGAAGGCCCTTCGTCAGAGAGAAAGGGCCTTCGCTCGAAACGTTAGACTTACGTCCTCTGTTTCGGCAGTATTAACCAACTATACCATATTTCGATTGTTTTTATATATATATATATATGTATGTACCTAATATGGCTAATTTGTAGATGGTGTCGAAAACTTGAAATTCTACGCACATTTACTTTCTTTCTAACATTTCAGTACTAACATTTTACTTGCTTTATTTAGGAAACACAAGCAGTACTGTAAAAGCATGAGACAGAATATGATGCACCCCCAAGCCAGGAATTTCGCCAGCAACAGTTTAGCTGCGCAACCATTGAGTTGCGTTCAAAACCAAATGTCAGTCCCTGGTATGAGCAGACCCGTTTTTCTACAAGAAACGGCCGAATCTTTTTTCAGAACTGTTCAACTACAGTATCAAGAACTTGATGTAATGGAACATAATTATGATACTACAGTAGAAGAGGTGGAACCAATGCAAATCTGTAATCTTAACGAAAACGTTTTGAGATTGGAAGAACTTGTTCAGAAAAAAGGAATGACACTGACATTGAACAATGAGGACTTAAACGGCGATTTGTATGAAGAACTTGTTGAATTAAATTCAAGGACAAACACGGCCTCAGAACCTCAACGAGAAGTGTCGTTGACGACATCTTGTTTATTCACTGGTCGCCGATTTTCTGGTTTGAAGTCGGAAGATGTAGACTTGCTCGATGAACGGATATTGACGCAACTTATCTACGAGTTTGGGTTAGAAAACGTTCGGGAACTGCCAGTACTTCGAACGGAAGCAATAAAAAACTATTTGTAGTCACTAGCTAGCCATGTATCCTGTATTTATGTAAATAAAATTATTTTATTAAAAGAATGGTGTTATTGGAAATAAATTTATTATTAAAGAATGGAATAAATTTCAGTCTACGCTTAGTAATATTACTGGCAAAGGAGTAAAATAGTATACCCCATACCATACCATACCATACCATACCATACCATACCATACCATACCATACCATACCATACCATACTAAACTACATAAAGCCCACAATGCCACACCATACCATGCATACCATACCATGCATACCATACCATGCATACCATACCATGCATACCATACCATACCATACCATTCTATACCATACTATACTAAACTATATAACAATGGCACACCATACCATACCATGCATACCAGTACCATACCATACCAACCATACTATGCCATACAATACCATACCAAACTAAGCCACACCATATATCACACCATACCATGCATATACCGTACTACTACCATACCACACCATGTCATACAATACTAAACCACACCATACTATACCATACCATACCATACCATACCATACCATACCATACCAAATTAAACAACACCATACCACACCATACCATAACCATACCATTGCATACCATACCATACCATACCATACCATACCATACCATACCATACCATACCATACCATACCATACCATACCATACTACACCATATATTCTATGCATATACCATACCACTACCATATACCATACCATACAAAACTAAACCACAGTATACCACCGCATATCATACTATACCTATGCCATATCATATATCTCTCTGTGGGCTCCTAAGGTGAAGAGGTGAGAAAAACTTTGGTGGAGTGGGCAAACTTGGGTGGAGTGGGCAAACATGGGTGGAGTGGGCAATCTTGGGTGGAGTAGAGTGAGCAATCTTGCCACTCCACCCATTGCCCAACTCCACCCAATCTTGGGTGGAGTGGGCAAGGGCAGGTGGTGTCACATTAGCCACATAGTGCACAGAGTTGCCTGTGGAGTAGGCTAAAGGTTGTTGTCCCATTTGAGACAGCACTTCACTTGTGATAATAACTTCTAGTCTATACCATGTCAATTTGCATATCCGTAGCGACCGGTCTCTATATAGCCTGCACTCAGGCCAGTTCCTGTACGGCTGTACCTGCAATAGTTGTCGCGCGATCCACTTGCTTCGAATATGATTTCCCATCGAGTAGCAATTGTTACTGGAGGCAACAAAGGTATTGGCTACGAAATAGTAAAAGTTTTGTGCAATAAATTCGAAGGAATCGTCTATCTCACCGCACGAGACGTGGAACGTGGCAAGAACGCTTGCGTGAAACTCGAAGAAGAAGGTGTTGCGAAACCACCAAAATTTCATCAACTCGACATCGTTGACGAAGGGAGCATCGGAAGGTTTCGAGATTACATCGAAAAAGAATACAAGGGCATTGATGTACTTATCAACAATGCTGGGATGGCTTACAAACGAAAGTCAACGGTGCCATTTTCCGAGCAAGCTGAAAATACCATCAAAGTCAATTTCACTGGTACATTAAACGTCAGTAAAGCACTGTTTCCATTGTTGAAACCTCATGCGAGGGTTGTACATGTTTCATCGTTCGTTGGGCTTCTCAGCACCCGTATAACCTCCCAGTCACTACGAGAACAACTCTCTCGACCTAATCTCAAAGAATTGGAGTTGGTTGAACTGGTGCAGCAGTTTGTTGAAGCCACCAAAGAAGGCAACCATGAGAGTAAAGGCTGGCCAACTCAAGCGTATGGTGTCTCAAAGTTAGCCCTCAATATTCTCACAGCTATTCAAGCCAGAGACCTCAAGTACGACAAGAGTACAGATGTACTTATTAACTCCTGCTGCCCGGGATGGTGCAGAACTGATATGGCTGGAGACCGCGCTACAAAGTCTGCTGCAGAAGGTGCTGAAACACCAGTCTACCTTGCTTTGCTGCCATCGGGACAGGAGCAACCACATGGGAAATTCTACAGTGAAAAGAAAGAGGTGTCGTGGAAATAGTGAATCTTCTAACAGTTTGGGGTTTTGGGTAACTTATGACTATGTAAAAATCATGGTTTGAAATACATGAAACTTTTGATACTCTAAAAATATGTTCTTTTATAACTGAACCCTAATCAACTATAAATAATAATGATGTTCTATACTGAAATTATAGCCTAATTCTTGGAACTCTATGTCCTATGAATTTCTATATACCACCACTTATGACCTATTTCGCGTGGTTTACACGGAGGAGAAACAGGAGGAGGTGGAGAAAGAGGAGGAGGAGAAAGAGAAGGAAGAGCAAATAAACACACACACACACACACACACACACACACATAAGCTAAAAATATATATTTCGGTTTTCGCTCAAACCAGTGTTGCCAAGTCAAGTTTCGTAAAAATCCCAGTAAAGGTCTGCAAATATCCCAAGATTCCCTATTTTTTACCAAAAAATCCCAAGGTTCAACAGTTTCATTTACTGACTATTTCCCAGGTCTCTATCGCCGTTTGATATGCATGTTCCAAATTTTTTTCGTTGGCATCGACATCATGTTTCACATGTGTTTCACACATATAGCAATCTGAGCCCACTGTGTCAATGATACTTCATTTGAATAGAGTACTTCATCTTGTCTGAATCAAACGAATACATAAAGAACGCAGGGGCTGGCTAAGGCTAGTGGAGTATGATCACTGAGTATGATCTAATGATCAAGTAAATTTTAAAAAAATACGATTAACATTGAAATCAGCTTTTTAAAACCGAAACTGTTTGCTCTGGAAAAATCCCAAGAAAAATC
This sequence comes from Corallium rubrum, assembly GCA_964035015.1. NCBI lineage: Eukaryota > Metazoa > Cnidaria > Anthozoa > Scleralcyonacea > Coralliidae > Corallium > Corallium rubrum. The sequence goes on from OZ036003.1 coordinate 13,425,268, forward strand.
CCAAGGTTGAATCCCTGAGAAAAAAATCCCAAAAAAATCCCAACTCCTTCAAAAAATCCCAAGATCTTGGGATAAAATCCCAAGGTTGGCAACACTGGCTCAAACGAGAACCGAATTATATATTTTAGTACTCGCGTGATTCTTGCGTAGTTCTCGCGTGGTTTATCCAAAAGCAGCGTGATGATTGGCTTATACTATCACGCGTGGATTATCACGCGGGATCTTTCCAAACGAGTGTGCGAAATGCAATGCTCATTTGGACTTCCATGACAACGAGTGAAAAGTCTTTGTATATATTTTATAAAATTCGTCCTTTTTGAGTCGAAATTTTATCCTACAAACGAAACATGATAGTAACTGGCTCTCAACCGCCGTATAAAGATGTCCCTCGCGTACTGAGGGAGCCAAGTTCGACTTCTATGCTTCGTCTAAAGTCGACAGTAAATCGAAGTGGTACAAATATTAGTAACACGAGTGTTGAAAAGTTTGTGAAGAGACAGAGACCTAATAAGTAAGTTGAACTGTTTTGCTTTGTTATTTAGATATTTCATTGTTGCTAAAATTGAGTTCTGGTTAATAATATAGCTATTAAAATGAATGAATAAGTAAATATAAACGAAACCTTGATATCCTATTATCCTCTGGGCTTAATTTATAAATATTGGCCTATAAATATTGGCTCGTCAAAATAAATTTGTAACAAACTGCTATTGACCGATGTTTTATATTACAACTTTTTTATTCTTTGTATGCAAACATTCGTCTATTTTGAAATTCTTGGCAGTTATTTGGCCCTTTCTCGATATTTAATCAACCCAAATAATGCACCTATCAACGGCCGTCCTTGGGGGTACAACCCCGGGACTTTGCAAAAACAGGTTTTAAAGTTCTTCATTTCCCCTCCCTCCCCAGGGGAAGCCTTCAAACAAATAGCCCCACCCCCAGGGCAAGAATATATATTACTACAATGAAACAGTAGTTTAAATGTCCTATTTTATTAGAATGTCATTGAAGTGCCTATGACCTTAACTGCAAATACAAGGTTAGAAATGTAGATTCTATGTGTATATAAACAGTACTGCCATTTGCAGTTGAGCTTGCAGCTTGCATTAATTAAGATGTTCTACTACCTCGATTTCCGAAGACATTTTATAAAAGACTACACACTGAGAGAACGATCTTTGAACACTTGCACATAGCTGAACCCACGAAACCTCTCCCCCTCCCCTCTCCCCCTCCCCTCTCCCCCTCCCCAAATCACCTTGGCAAATTCTGTGATTCCCCCTGGGTCCTTGGGCAAAACACACTTTGAATCCCCCTGTATTCCCCTATTTCCCCCTGGTATGTCCCAGGGTTGTACCCCAGGGACGGCCATTGATAGGTGCATAAACGTTACCTCGCGTTCCTCACATTTCCTCACCTTTCCTCAGCCTTCCTTAGCTTTCCATAGCCTTCTTTAAATAGCTTTCCTCAGCCTTCCTTAGCTTTCCTTAGCCTTCCTCAGCCTTTCTTAGCTTTCCTCAGCTTTCCTCAGCCTTCCTTAGATTTCCTTCGCTTTCCTCAGCCTTCCTTAGCCTTCCTCAGTCTTCCTCAACCTTCCTTAGCTCTCCTTAGCCTTCCTCAGCCTTCCTTAGCCTTCCTCAGCATTCCTCAGCCTTCCTTAGCTCTCCTTAGCCTTCCTTAGACTTCCTTAGCTTTCCTCAGCTTTCCTTAGCTTTCCTCAGCCTTCCTCAGCCTTCCTTAGCTTTCCTTAGCTTTCCTTAGCTTTCCTCAGCTTTCCTTAGCTTTCCTCAGCCTTCCTCAGCCTTCCTCAGCTTTCCTTTCCTCAGCCTTCCTCAGCTTCCTTAGCCTTCCTCAGCCTTCCTTAGCTTCCTTAGCCTTCCTCAGCCTTCCTTAGCTTTCCTCAGCCTTCTTTAGCTCTCCTTAGCCTTGCTCAGCCTTCCTTAGCCTTCCTTAGCTTTCCTCAGCCTTTCTTAGCCTTCCTCTGACAGCCTTCCTCAGCCTTCCTTAGCTTTCCTCAGCCTTCCTTAACTTTCCTTAGCTTTCCTCAGCCTTCCTTAGCTTTCCTTAGCCTTCCTCAGCCTTCCTCAGCTTTCCTTAGCTTTCCTCAGCCAATTCCTTAGCTTTCCTCAGCCTTCCTTAGCTTTCCTTAGCTTTCCTCAGCTTTCCTTAGCTTTCCTCAGCCTTCCTCAGCCTTCCTTAGCTTTCCTTAGCTTTCCTCAGCTTTCCTTAGCTTTCCTCAGCCTTCCTCAGCCTTCCTTAGCTTTCCTTAGCTTTATCTTGTCAGGAATATTAAAGCCCAGCATATAATTTTAAAAAGCCCCATATTGAAAGAGACATGAGTTATTTCAAATTTTTATTAAAACTAACGTTTCGTTGCTAATCCTGCAACATCTTCAGAGTGAATAATTATTTACAAGGTTATCTCGACTTATATGCTAATATATTTACAATAACAGGAAATGAGTAACTGAGAGAGGGGTGGAAGTGACAGTTAATAAATTACAGTGTGAAGTAACAGGTATGATAGAATGTTTTCAGTTATGTGTCAAGACAAGTATAGAAAAATATAAAGAAAAACGTGTGTATAAATCAAAATAAGTTTAAAGGAAGAGAACTGATTTTAGCGTTGAGTGAAGGATTTAACTTATTAATAAGCAGACTTTCTCTAAGAAGGAGTTCAAAATTGGAAGAAGAAGAGCTTAGAATAGAAAAATCTGTTAAAGAAACAGGGTGGCCGGTTTTTTTGTGGTGTGCTAAAACTCCAGACCAGGAACTCAAAGAAAGAGGCTTTCTCGTGTAAGCCGAAACTCCCATGTGTTCAGAAGCACGCGTGTGTAAATGGCGAATGGTTTCACCAACATACAATGACTCACAGTCATGACACTTAAATTTATAAACTACGCGTGATCTTAAAGCGAAAGGAATTTGATCTTTAAAACGGAAAAAACTTGAAAGGCGTCTAATAGGTTTAAAAACAACACGAAGTTGAATTTGTGGAAAAGCAGAAGCAAAGAGCTTAACGATTTGTTGGCGAATTTGAAGGGAGTGTTGACCGGTGAACGGAAGTGTAAATAAAATGATACGTTTGGGTGCTATGGTAATTTTAGACGCTGGGCAAAAAATTTTTTCAAGAAATTTGCGAATACAACTATCTAAAAATTTGATAGGATAACCATTTTGAAGCATGATACTTTTAAATTTCTCTAGTTCTTTGTGAAAAATTGTGTAGGAGGAAGAAATGTTAAAATAACGAAAAAGTAAAGTCATTACTAAGCCCTTTTTATACACAAGTGGTATGAAACTTTCAAAATTTGTGAAAAGCCCAGTAAACGTTGGTTTACGATAAACGGACGTTACAAATTTGCCATTCAAGCGTTGAATTTGGATGTCAAGAAAGGAAAGTGAGTTATTGTTTTCAATTTCATGTGTAAATTGGATACTGGGATGTTGAGAATTCAAGTAATTAAGGAAAGGTAAAATATGATCGCGAGACCGAAAAAGAATAAAGGAATCGTCAACATAGCGTCGATAGTACAGAGGTTTAAACTGAGGCGGACAATCATCAAGCCAATTAGTTTCATGAAAGGACAGAAAAATGTTAGCGAAAAGCGGGCCAAGCGGAGAACCCATCGCAACACCATCAATTTGCTCATAAAATTTCCCGTTAAATATAAAGTGACAATTTTTGACTGTTAAATTTAGTAGTTCTCTAAATTGCTCGGGCGTGAAGTTTTGAAAATGAGTTTTCTGGGAGAAAAGTTGGTTAATAATAATTTCAATGGTTTCATCTAATGGAATATTTGTAAAGAGTGAAGTAATATCAAAACTGGCCATGACTACATTATTAATATCAAATTTCAACTGAAATAAATCTTGTAAAAATAAAAAGAATCAGTAATCGTATAAAAAGTAGAAGAAATGGGGCGAAGTAGAGGAACAAGAAGTTTAGCAAGATTATAAGAGTGAGTGCCAATGGAAGAGAGTATAGGTCTAAGAGGAACATTTAACTTATGTACCTCGGTTGGTGCTAATGACTTAAAGAGTTCTTGGTCAATAACGTTGGCATTCTTTAGACCGCGACAGCCTCGGTCCCAGGCTCTTCAGTAATAAAAGGCGAGCATAGCGCTCAAGCGCGCGGGGGTGCTCGCCTTTTATTACTGAAGAGCCTGGGACCGAGGCTGAGACCGCGAAGGAAGGTTCTGACTTTGTTTTCCCGTTTTAAGGTAGTTTTGATGGGATCTTCATGGATAGGAGCGAATTTAGCGGAGTCGTTGAGAATTTGAGTCATTTTGTCCTTCCTTAGCCTTCCTCAGCCTTCCTCAGCCTTCCTTAGCTTTCCTCAGCCTTCCTTAGCTCTCCTTAGCCTTCCTCAGCCTTCCTTAGCCGTCCTTAGCTTTCCTCAGCCTTTCTTAGCTTTCCTCAGCCTTCCTCTGACAGCCTTCCTTAGCTTTCCTCAGTCTTCCTTAGCTTTCCTTAGCTTTCCTCAGCCTTCCTTAACTTTCCTTAGCTTTCCTCAGCCTTCCTCAGCCTTCCTTAGCTTTCCTTAGCCTTCCTCAGCCTTCCTTAGCTTTCCTTAGCTTTCCTCAGCTTTCCTTATAGCCTTTCTCAGCCTTCCTTAGCTCTCCTTAGCCTTCCTCAGCTTTCCTCAGCCTTCCTTAGCTTTCCTTACCCTTCCTCAGCCTTCCTTAGCTTTCCTTAGCCTTCCTCAGCTTCCCTTAGCTTCCCTCAGCCTTCCTCAGCCTTCCTCAGCCTTCCTCAGCCTTCCTCAGCCTTCCTCAGCCTTCCTTAGCTTTCCTTAGCTTTCCTCAGCTTTCCTTATAGCCTTTCTCAGCCTTCCTTAGCTCTCCTTAGCCTTCCTCAGCTTTCCTCAGCCTTCCTTAGCTTTCCTTACCCTTCCTCAGCCTTCCTTAGCTTTCCTTAGCCTTCCTCAGCCTTCCTTAGCTTTCCTCAGCCTTCCTTAGCCTTCCTCAGCTTTCCTTAGCCTTTGTTAGCCTTCCTCAGCTTTCCTCAGCCTTCCTTAGCCTTCCTTAGCTTTCCTCAGCCTTCCTTAGCCTTCCTCAGCTTTCCTTAGCCTTTGTTAGCCTTCTTCAGCCTTCCTTAGCTTTCCTCAGCCTTCCTTAGCTTTCCTTAGCTTTCGTTAGGACATATTTCAACTCGTAGCTGTTTTTAGCCTTTTTGGCACCTCCTTGGTATATCCTTTGCCCTATGCAGCTTTGATTTGTTATTTATACTATAAATTAGAACAGAAAAGTAGATACACCAAAAGTCAGATTCGCGTCGGCTCCTTTGAAGTTTAAGTCCCCACACATGTTAATACATCACCATTTAGGTATCCCATTCTACACCATTCTGTTATGTTCTCTTCTGTTTCAAATGTCATTGTGTTTCCATTATTTGCCATCAAAAGTGCTTGTGGAAACCAGGATGGGGTGTGGTGGGGGTAATTACAGAATAGTAGATACACCAGACGTTTGACTCACATCACATCAGCACTTTTGAAGTTGATATTCTTGTTCATATTGCCTTGCACATGTCAATTGTCACCATTTTACACCATTCTGGTAAGTTTCACCTGTATTTTTTACCTTCCTGGTATCTTAATTGTTGTCATTATGTGGCCATCCTGGTAAGTTCCACTGGCAGTTTTGCCAAGAGTGCTGGTAGAACTTACCAGGATGCTATATGCCAGGGTGCATTCCATGTCAACCCCATGCCTTGGATGAGCCATGGGTGTTCAGGTGCTGTGCCAAGGGAGGTCAAGACTCACGCCACTGACTTGTATAGTTGTATAGCTGTATATATGCACTGACTGCAGTGTGATTGTGCACCAGCACACCAAGCACTTTTGAAATTCACGCTGAAGATCTTCGCGTGACCTACATGGAATGCACCTTGGGCTATAATTATGATGGTTTAATTGCTTATTAAGAAAAAGCTGTCAAGTTTACAGTCAAACCGGATGTTCTTTACTGTGCAACCTTGCAACATTGACAACAACATTGCAACAAACAATACATGGGGACTTACCTTTTAAACTATGAGAAGTTTGATATTTAAAATGCAAATTTTTAGCAACTTCCCAAGGAGTTGCTGTGTACTGTTTGCAATTCAACATTGCAATGTTGCTATCAATATTGCAAGGTTGTGTAGGAATAAAGAACATCCGGTTTGACTGTAACACAAATTCAGTCTTTTGGTGTGTCTTACTGACTTTCAACGCCAATGGGACAACAAATCATTGCTTCTCACTCCTCAATAACTTCTCACCTCCTTTCCCCCCAGCCCCTAAAAGAATAATTATCAGTGTGTATTCCAAGTTTATATAATATATTTCTAAATGTTAGGTCAACTCCTTTAAAGATATCTGAGAAAATTCTAGAAAATTTGAATGTGAATCAAACTGGGTAAACCTTAAAATCTTTAAATCTTTTGATAAATAATATTAATTATTTGTATTGCAATTACAAGAGTGTTGGATTGCTTAGTTGAGTTTACAAAGGGCTATAATATCATCATCCATTGGGAGTGGTTGGTGTAGTATACGCAGATGCACTTGTATATTTTATAAATACTAATACATGTAACTGAAAATAATTGTCTAGATTAACATTCACCAGACCTAAATGTAGAAGAAATTTGAAAGTTATGGAAGGGTCATTTAGTAACAAGGTACAATTGAGTACATTTTGCATTGGAAATTATAAGAATATGGCAATAGTGATAATTATTATTGTAAGTTGTTATTAGAATTATTGTGATTATTTAATAATAAATAATTATGATGATTATGATGATTGTGATGATCATGATAATTTTTAACTACAGGGTATGTACTTTACAATTGTTCAACCTGGCTATTTGATGACCAAAAGAAAAAGTGGAATCAAAGTTACATTAAATATGGAAGAACTCTGTGCGAATGGAGCAAAGGTCATTGCCTATTTCTTCTGTATATAAATCAAACTGTTTGTCAAATTGCAATCTTGAGAAAAAAATTTTTTTTTAAAAGCTGTGTATATATTGAATTAAAGTCTGAATGAATTGTCTTTACCTTGTTTAGGAAAAGAGAAAAACCAGGTTTGTGTTTTACAGTATAAAATTACGTAAAAAACTTTTAAAAAATTGTACTGTAAAGTGAACTTTTTGATGTTCCATTTTTTAGAACAATTTTTAGAAAAATATTTTAGGTTTATTAACACTTTGTAACTTGTTATATTTGAAGGTTTTTTTTTGACATTGTTATAACTAATAACTTTGACTACAGTAAGGTTGTTGAATTAGACAGGGGGTTTTTCATGTTGTACTGTATTATACTGACATACCTGTACAGTATCTTTAAACTAATGTACTATTACCTTTTACTCTGCAGTGTGCAAGATGAAAGGTAAGACTTAAGGGCTCAAATATGTAAGTCTGTGAGTGTCTGTTCATCTGTTTGTGTGTTTGTTTGTCTGTCTGTCTGTCTGTCTGTCTGTCTGTCTGTCTGTCTGTCTGTCTGTCTGTCTGTCTGTCTGTCTGTCTGTCTGTCTGTCTGTCTGTCTGTCTGTCTGTCTGTCTGTCTGTCTGTCTGTCTGTCTGTCTGTCTGTCTGTCTGTCTGTTGGTCTTTTGTTTGTTTGTTTGTTTGTTTGTTTGTTTGTTTGTTTGTTTGTTTGTTTGTTTGTTTGTTTGTTTGTTTGTTTGTTTGTTTGTTTGTTTGTTTGTTTGTTTGTTTGTTTGTTTGTTTGTTTGTTTGTTTGTTTGTTTGTTTGTTTGTTTGTTTGTTTGTTTGTTTGTTTGTTTGTTTGTTTGTTTGTTTGTTTGTTTGTTTGTTTGTTTGTTTGTTTGTTTGTTTGTTTGTTTGTCTGTCTGTCTGTCTGTCTGTCTGTCTGTCTGTCTGTCTGTCTGTCTGTCTGTCTGTCTGTCTGTCTGTCTGTCTGTTTGTTTGTTTGTTTGTTTGTTTGTTTGTTTGTTTGTTTGTTTGTTTGTTTGTTTGTTTGTTTGTTTGTTTGTTTGTTTGCCTGTCTGTCTGTCTGTCTGTCTGTCTGTTTGTTTGTTTGTTTGTTTGTTTGTTTGTTTGTTTGTTTGTTTGTTTGTTTGTTTGTTTGTTTGTTTGTTTGTTTGTTTGTTTGTTTGTTTGTTTGTTTGTTTGTTTGTTTGTTTGTTTGTTTGTTTGTTTGTTTGTTTGTTTGTTTGTTTGTTTGTTTGTTTGTTTGTTTGTTTGTTTGTTTGTGTCTGTCTGTCTGTCTGTCTCTGTCTGTCTGTCTCTGTCTGTCTGTCTGTCTGTCTGTCTGTCTGTCTGTCTGTCTGTCTGTCTGTCTGTCTGTCTGTCTGTCTGTCTGTCTGTCTGTCTGTCTGTCTGTCTGTCTGTCTGTCTGTCTGTCTGTCTGTCTGTCTGTCTGTCTGTCTGTCTGTCTGTCTGTCTGTCTGTCTGTCTCTGTCTGTCTGTCTGTCTCTGTCTGTCTGTCTGTCTGTCTGTCTGTCTGTCTGTCTGTCTGTCTGTCTGTCTGTCTGTCTGTCTGTCTGTCTGTCTGTCTGTCTGTCTGTCTGTCTGTCTGTCTGTCTGTGTCTCTGTGTTAATGCATAAGCACTGTATTGTAGAGACATGCTAATAAAGTCATTACATCAAGAAATTGACAATTTGAATAGAACTTTAGCAGAGACAGGAGTTTCTAACAGATCACAATTTAAACAGGTGGGCCAATAACAATTATACAATAGTTATTTTTGGAAAAGATGATTCATGTTTTGCACAGCTGTCTCTTGATGACAGAATTTTTGTTAAGAAAATTTCTTTCTTAAATTGTAGTTTGTTGAAAATACTAAGATCGATATTGAAGTGATGTTGCAAGAACACAGAGATCATATCAAGTAAATATTTTAAAAATTGGCAATTGAAATAATATTGTTGTTCATGCTTGCTTAAGAAGTACCTTGTTGATAATAATGTGTTACTCCGAGTGATGAACCATACCAGACAAGTAGGGGAAACTAATTGAAAGTGTATTCAAAGTCGTCATATATGAAGACAACAATCTAGATATTGAAGAAACTAGTCTGTTTCAAAATATCAAATAGCCCAAGTACTATCATTCGACCTTCAGCTCCCAACTTGACCTGTAGCTCAGTTGGTAGAGCATATATCAGACTAGTTTTAACCAAAGGTTGCGGGTTTGAGTTCTAGCTGGGCCAAGTAGAGTTTTCTGTACTTGTCCAGTATGGTTTGTCACTTCACGGGTCACTTGAGTAAACACATTATTATTCTCCAAGCTCACTGTCCCACAGGGCTCAAAATAATGGCTGGTCACCAGTTGTCACTGGTCAATAGACCTTATTCAAAAATGGCCGCCGAATTAAAATTCTTTTATATACATATAAATTAGCCCTTATGAACTCGTTTTCATGTGTGAAATTCAAAAGAATTTTTACTTTAAAACGAGGTCATAAGGGCTAATTTATATGCACATAAAAGAATTCTAATTCAATGGCCATTTTTGAATAAGGTCTATGACCGGCCAAATTTTTAATATGACCGGTCAAATTTGTGTAACGCTGGTCATTTTGACCGGTCATATTAACTTGCAATTAATTTTATTTCTTCCCTTTGAAGGAACTTAAAATGATAATTGTTGTTGTGCTGTTGTAGACCCGTTTCATAATGTCTGATATATATTGAAGTGAACTATGCATGCATTTCCTTTTTATCACAAACGTTCATATCAGTACTAGCTTATATGTATAGCGTAGAATATACATGTTTTTTGTTGTGTTGTGTTGTGTTGTGTTGTGTTGTGTTGTGTTGTGTTGTGTTGTGTTGTGTGTTGTGTTTGTTTGTTTTTGTTGGGTTTTTGTTGTTGTTGTTTGTTTTGTTTGTTTGTTTGTTTGTTGTTTTTGGTTGGGGTTTTTTTTTGGGTTTTTTTTTGGTTTTTTGGGGGGGGGGGGGGGCATCATGAATGACCAGTCACCATGACCGGCGTAACATGAAGTGTTATTTTGAGCCCTGGTCCCACAATAATCATTCAATACCTTGTTCATGCTGACTAGCTCAACAATGTTTATGGCCAGTTTAATGTTGTTTTAGCCTGTTAACATACATGTTATAATTCTTCTTCTTCTTCTTCTTCTTCTTCTTCTTCTTCTTCTTCTTCTTCTTCTTCTTCTTCTTCTTCTTCTTCTTCTTCTTCTTCTTCTTCTTCTTCTTCTTCTTCTTCTTCTTCTTCTTCTTCTTCTTCTTCTTCTTCTTCTTCTTCTTCTTCTTCTTCTTCTTCTTCTTCTTCTTCTTCTTCTTCTTCTTCTTCTTCTTCTTCTTCTTCTTCTTCTTCTTCTTCTTCTTCTTCTTCTTCTTCTTCTTCTTCTTCTTCTTCTTCTTCTTCTTCTTCTTCTTCTTCTTCTTCTTCTTCTTCTTCTTCTTCTTCTTCTTCTTCTTCTTCTTCTTCTTCTTCTTCTTCTTCTTCTTCTTCTTCTTCTTCTTCTTCTTTCTTCTTCTTCTTCTTCTTCTTCTTCTTCTTCTTCTTCTTCTTCTTCTTCTTCTTCTTCTTCTTCTTCTTCTTCTTCTTCTTCTTCTTCTTCTTCTTTTTCTTCTTCTTCTTCTTCTTCGTCTTCTTCGTCTTCTTCGTCTTTGTCTTCTTCTTCTTCTTTGTCTACTTCTTCTTCTTCTTCTTCCCCTTCTTCTTCTTCTTCTTCTTCTTCTTCTTCTTCTTCTTCTTCTTCTTCTTCTTCTTCCCCTTCTTATATCATAAATGAGGAGGAGTGTTTCATCAGGATATCCAAACACCGAGACGTTTGTTGAAAACCGAGGCGAAGCCGAGGTTTTTGAACAAACTTCGAGGTATTTGGATTTCCTGATGAACCCTCCTCTGAGTGTATGATATAGCATCTCAAACAAATCAGTATTTTAAGAGAAAATCAAGATGAAAGTTTGCTTAATTTATGTAATTTCTTCCTCCGATATCCAAACCACCGACACGGTACTGATTTCCTTTGTGTTTTCCTAATGAATTATTAATGAGTTTGAGATGTATAGTTTCCACACACCTTTCCACACACAATGTATAGTTTCCACACAGCTTTCATAAGACATTGTCATATTTATTTAATATAGAGCTGCTCCCAATTAATCAATTAATCAATTATTTTTTCGTTTTCCCCCACAATCGATTATACTTAACAATAATCGAATCGTCTGTAAGAACCCTGCACAGCATGATGCCGGAATGATTTAATCTTGTATTGTTAACAGATAAGTAATGACTGATTACGAACACGCCTTAGTTAAAATGAACCGATGGGAGCAGCTTTTATTAATTGTCCTTTATTAAGGTCAATTGAGGAGGATAACAAAGAAGAAATGGAAAAGTTAATAGAAATGTATGAGGCTAAGGTAAATGAGAGATGATTTTTGTGGATTTAGTGTAAAATTGCATGAAGCTTGTAATAAGCTTTGTCTGTTTCTTTTGGTATATAGCTCAATGCAAGAGAAGCCGAGGCTGACTTAGAAGCAGGTTTTTAGTCTAAAGTGTTTTTATAACTCTACTCTACTCTACTCTAACGTAGTCTCTACTCTACTGTAGTCTACTCTACCCTACCCTACCCTACCCCTCTACTGCGTTGCACTCTACTGTGCTGTACTGCGCTGCACTCTACAGGGGAGCACGGGTGGCGTTAGGGCGTTGCCTCTCACCAAAAAGTTAAGCCGGGTTAGACGGGGTTAGTACTTGGATGGGTGACCGCTTGGGAATGACCCCGTTGTCGGGTTTGGAACTCATGTGAGTAGAGTTGTAGTTGATCTCTCCTGTGCTTCGAGGGTTTTTTGCCGGATTCTCCGGTTTTCCTCCATCCATAGAATCAACACCTAACATGTTAGCTGTGATCCTCGACACGGCCACGTTGATCTGCGTCCTTCGCAATTCAGCCGCTGGCTGCAAGTAAGATGATTAGCCACCCAGTCCTTTATCCTTTACCCTTTACTGCGCTGCACTCTACTGCGCTGCACTGTACTCTACTGCGCTGCGCTGTACTGCGCTACACTCTACTGCCCTTTATTGCGCTGCACTTTACTGCGCTGCACTGCGCTGCACTGTACTGCGCTGTACTGCGCTACACTCTACTGCCCTTTACTGCGCTGCCCTCTACTGCGCTTCAATACTCTACTGCGCTGTACTGCGCTGCACTGTACTCTACTGCGCTGCGCTGTACTGCGCTACACTCTACTGCCCTTTACTGCGCTGCAGTACTCTACTGCGCTGTACTGCGCTGCACTCTACTGCGCTGCACTGTACTCTACTGCGCTGCACTGTACTCTACTCTACTGCCCTTTACTGCGCTGCACTCTACTCTACTGCGCTGTACTGCGCTACACTCTACTGTGCTGCACTCTAGTGCGCTGTACTGTACTGTACTGTACATGTACTGTGAGATGACCTTGATACCTTTTTTTTATGTTGTTGTTCGAAGCTCGTATGCAAGAAGAGATGGATTCGGTGTTAGAAACTCTTGAATCATGCAAGGTAATATCCTTTTTTTTTTTGCAACTGCTTTGTTTTAGCTTGTATGATACAGCAGTTTGCAAAAGCCTCAAAGTATATTTTACCCGATTGCTGTTGACACTTTTTGTTGACTTTGTAGGAAGATGTTGCGGCAGAAATGGAAGAAGAGTGGCTTAAACAAAAGGTGAAGAGACACGAAAAATGGCCCAGTGTGTATAATTTTATTGCAAGTGTTGCTGTCCATGATCATGGATATGAAAGTTGTTTTTAAAAATCTGGTTTTTTTCTTATTTATGGCTTAGTGAAGTCACTTTCTATCTTCTTAGAAACAACTTGAATCTGAATACGAACTAAAAACGGAAGAATTACTAGCACAACAAAGTATGTGGGTTTAACTTTCTTTCTTTCTTTCTTTCTTTCTTTCTTTCTTTCTTTCTTTCTTTCTTTCTTTCTTTCTTTCTTTCTTTCTTTCTTTCTTTCTTTCTTTCTTTCTTTCTTTCTTTCTTTCTTTCTTTCTTTCTTTCTTTCTTTCTTTCTTTCTTTCTTTCTTTCTTTCTTTCTTTCTTTCTTTCTTTCTTTCTTTCTTTCTTTCTTTCTTTCTTTCTTTCTTTCTTTCTTTCTTTCTTTCTTTCTTTCTTTCTTTCTTTCTTTCTTTCTTTCTTTCTTTCTTTCTTTCTTTCTTTCTTTCTTTCTTTCTTTCTTTCTTTCTTTCTTTCTTTCTTTCTTTCTTTCTTTCTTCTTTCGTTCTTTCGTTCTTTCGTTCTTTCGTTCTTTCGTTCTTTCGTTCGTTCTTTCGTTCTTTCTTTCTTTCTTTCTTTCTTTCTTTCTTTCTTTCTTTCTTTCTTTCTTTCTTTCTTTCTTTCTTTCTTTCTTTCTTTCTTTCTTTCTTTCTTTCTTTCTTTCTTTCTTTCTTTCTTTCTTTCTTTCTTTCTTTCTTTCTTTCTTTCTTTCTTTCTTTCTTTCTTTCTTTCTTTCTTTCTTTCTTTCTTTCTTTCTTTCTTTCTTTCTTTCTTTCTTTCTTTCTTTCTTTCTTTCTTTCTTTCTTTCTTTCTTTCTTTCTTTCTTTCTTTCTTTCTTTCTTTCTTTCTTTCTTTCTTTCTTTCTTTCTTTCTTTCTTTCTTTCTTTCTTTCTTTCTTTCTTTCTTTCTTTCTTTCTTTCTTTCTTTCTTTCTTTCTTTCTTTCTTTCTTTCTTTCTTTCTTTCTTTCTTTCTTCTTTCCTTCTTTCCTTCTTTCCTTCTTTCCTTCTTTCCTTCTTTCCTTCTTTCCTTCTTTCCTTCTTTCCTTCTTTCCTTCTTTCCTTCTTTCCTTCTTTCCTTCTTTCCTTCTTTCCTTCTTTCCTTCTTTCCTTCTTTCCTTCTTTCCTTCTTTCCTTCTTTCCTTCTTTCCTTCTTTCCTTCTTTCCTTCTTTCCTTCTTTCCTTCTTTCCTTCTTTCCTTCTTTCCTTCTTTCCTTCTTTCCTTCTTTCCTTCTTTCCTTCTTTCCTTCTTTCCTTCTTTCCTTCTTTCCTTCTTTCCTTCTTTCCTTCTTTCCTTCTTTCCTTCTTTCCTTCTTTCCTTCTTTCCTTCTTTCCTTCTTTCCTTCTTTCCTTCTTTCCTTCTTTCCTTCTTTCCTTCTTTCTTTCTTTCTTTCTTTCTTTCTTTCTTTCTTTCTTTCTTTCTTTCTTTCTTTCTTTCTTTCCTTCTTTCCTTCTTTCCTTTCTTCCTTCCTTCCTTCCTTCCTTCCTTCCTTCCTTCCTTCCTTCCTTCCTTCCTTCCTTCCTTCCTTCCTTCCTTCCTTCCTGCCTTTCTTTCTTTCCTCCCTTCCTTCCTCCCTTCCTTCCTCCCTTCCTTCCTTTCTTTTTTCTTTTCTGTCCAATCAAGCGTTAACAACAAATGTACGCGTTGCATACCTATTTTTACCACTTGGGTTATGGTTGTAGTTCTATTATTGTAATGGTTATGGATTTTGTTAGTGTTGTGTTTCTATAGCATCAGTTGATAGCATCTTTCATTTATTCAGGGTTAAAATTAAAAAGCCTTAAAATTGTGGAAATAAACAATTTGAACGAGAACCACGCGCTGGAAGTCGATAAGCTTAAAGAACAACAACATAAAGAAATGAATGTAAGCTGGCTAGTGTAATTTATTGCAAAGTATTATGACACATAACATATATAAGCCAGAGATCGCATACCTTCGCCAGCGGGCTATTGAGACTGGTCTCCAGTTAAAGTTACACTAATGCTTACTGCTTCCATATCGGTTATACAGGGCGTAAAGCCCCGGTCAAACGAGGATGAGAGTTGATAATTAGAGTTGGCAAGCGAGAGTTTGTCTGAGAGTTTTCTCGACTCTCATGCCCCGGTCAAACGAGCATGAGAGTTGATGAGAGTTGACCATGAGAGTTGACGAGAGTTGTAGGATTTACCGCGCGTAGCAGGGAGACTAGGAACGAATTTCGAGGTAAACAAAGTTCGTATTTTTACAATCTCGCCATTTTTGTTGAGCCTGTTTTTACAAAATGCAAACCGCTAGCTGCTAAACTCCCATCAACTCTCATATGCCAACTCTCATGACCGGTCAAACGAGCAAGAACTCTCATCAACTCTCATTAAAATTTGAACCAGCTCAAAGTTGATGAGAGTTGATAAGAGTGCATGAGAGTCGATGAGAGTTGGTGGTCAAACGCGACCGAGAGTTGCAACTCTCATCGACTTTCATCAACTTTCATCCTCGTTTGACCGAGCCTTAATAATGAGCGCAATCAAGCATTTTTTCCAATTATTTCTACACGGAGAAACTATAAAATGTTTATTCAATTTTCAACCAATTTAAACCAAAATGTCTCCACAAACTTTGAACTTTCATGTGGTGAGATATCTTGGCGACAGAAAGACCGGTAAAAACATAGCCTCTTGTCTTGGCGGAGGTAACAAGCATTGTACTGTTGTGTGTGGCTGCAAGTAAAATCTGTCAAGCATGTTTTTTCCTTGGAAGACAGGAAAAGATACTACTTGCAGTTTGGCTACATGGCAAACCACTCAAAACACAGACAGTTACCCACACACTAACTCAAGTTAATGTTTGGTCAATAGACTTCTCCGCGCGTGGATAACGCATTGAGAAATTTGATTGGCTTTCGCAAAACATTGGTTGTCCAAAACTTCCGACAACTTTGCACATTAGCTAATCACATTTGTTTCTATTCGTTTTATGCGGAAAGGTCTATTTTCTCATGCATTTGGTGACTTTTTTGTTTTGTTTTATTTGGTAGACCCTTTTGGAGAAATTTGCTGTTTGTGCAGCAGATGCTGAAAACCTTAAAATCGTTCTGTTCGAAGCCGAGGTTGGTATGACTTGTTTTAAGGTGAAATAATACGAGCAACAAATTGCTGCAACATTGTTGCGTTGCAAGTTGAAAAGCGTTGTTGCACGTATTACCACCCACCTCAAACATTGTCCCGCAACAATGATTTTATTGCAAGTTGAAACAGCATGTTGCAGCAAGTAGAACTGGAGTCTACTTTTTTCAACAAATTTTTCCAACTTACAACAAAATCATTGTTGCTTGACAATGTTTAAAGTGTCTATGAAATGAAAAATTCGTTGGTATTTTTGTTGTTTTATTGTACAGAGCAGCATGGGAGGAGCACTCACTGAAAATTTCAAGAGAATCTGATGCGTAGTTTTCGCGCTATTAACTCTCAAAGTTTGCCATGGCTAGTTCGTTCTTGGTGAAAAATTGGGCTTTCGGTAACAATGCTTATGACATACGCAGATGGACAACTATGCATAAGAACAATAGATTTCATTATTAATGATCCATCTGCGTACGTCATAAGGCATTGTTACCAAGAAGCCCAAATTTCGCCAAAACAAACTATCCACGGCAAATTTTGAGAGTTGATAGCGCGAAAACTACACATCAGATTCTCTTGAAATCTTCAGTGAGTGCTCCTGTCATGCTCCTCTGTACAATAAAACAACAAAAATGCCAACGTATTTTTCACTTCATAGACACTTTAAGGTGGGTGGTAATACGTGCAACAGCGCTTTCCCGTATTATCTCACCTTTAGCTGTTTGCATTTTACTTTGCGTTCATAGCACGAGGTTGTACATGTGTGTCTTCATCTTTGTACTGTGTACTGTAATTTAGAAACTCAAGGAAGAGGTGGCAGACCTGCGAGATGTGTGCGCCAGAACAAAGCAACAACTAAGAAAGACTCAAAATGAACTAGCTGATGCGGTAACAGTATAGTTTTTTGTTGTTCTCAGGGGTGGACTGGCCAGTCGGGTTTACCGGGCAAACGCCCGGTGGGCCCCTTGCCTGTTGGGCCCCCTTTGGGCCTTAAATTTTTTTGACTTTACAAAAGTAAAAAAAGGCTATGTATCAATCAGGAAATTATACATGCTTAGGATAAAATAATTATCTAGCGTTTACAGTGGAAGCTATAGTTTCTTCCGACATTTCAAGTTCTGGAATTACGAAGAAAGCAATTAAACGTGGTGCACAGAAAAGGCGTAAGAAAAAGGTGGACGACTTGCAAGAAGGAGCTCCTCTAAAAAGAGAACAATGTTTAGGGTCCGTGGAGTTGGAGGGAAGTGGGCCAATCTTCCCCTTTTTCCTCCTAATATAGAGTCGTTCTTTACAATTTGTTGAGATAATTACTCAAAAAGAAAATGTGGATCTAAAATGTTTGAAACGCTTCAAACATCTGAACTACAATCATATTAAAATATATGTTTTATATATTTTGTCGATAAGTGGTTAGCGCATGGGGAAGAATGCGTACGGAAATGCGTCCCTTTGTTTTTATTGGTAACCCTCAGGCCTTAACAGGCTTTGACCTTATAGTCCATGCATATTTTTACATTCAGCGTCAATGTATATTTTCACAAACTAATATATTATTTAAAGCCTAATTTGGACAAAATCTTTGTAAACAATGACGAAATGTGCCATTACAAACATGTTTTAAAACTATTAAAAGTTTGCTTAAAACTGCTGTCAGAATGCGGGAAATGCCATTTCGGAGACCCAAATTTCAAAAAATTTCCAGGGGAGGATCCCCCCGGACCCCCCTATACATGCGGACCCACAACAACTTGATTTGGAAACCGGGCCCCCTTTTACACCAAGTCGCCCGGGCCCCTCTGACGTAGCCAGTCCGTCCCTGGTTGTCCTATTACATTTTTTAAGTCCATGCACATACTAATGCGTTTCAACTTACGACTTAATAGGGCTTTTTATACGGGGCAAAATAAGCCGCGAACAGCTCGTATAACCAGTCAATTCTTGAATAAACCGCTTATTTTGGACTAGCTTCAACCCTGGGCTTATTTTAGTCGCGGCTTACTGATTATATACCTGACCGTTTATATGAGCTGTGCGCGACTTATTTCTGCCGCGGCTTATTTTTCCCCGTATAAAAGGCCTAAATAACGTAACATGTGAGCGACGTGTGGGATATTTAGAAGGGCAGCACCTTTAAAGTGCAAATGAAGCGAAAATTAAGTCAGTCTTATTTGAAAGAACACTTAAAATGATAGAGTAACATCTTTTCCAGTTTTTCGTTTCCTTGCTTCGTTCTTGAGATATTTCAGTTTTTTGACATGCAAGTTAAACATTTTGACGTCATTACGTGCATAATGAGTTATCGAAAAAAGTTATATATATAAAAGTTATATATTAAATATAATTACCTGAAAATCTATATGTTTAGTGTTCTGGGCGAAACACACCCACATGCTTCCTTTGAATAAATTTGGTTTGATAATAGCAAAGCTATACAACCTTTTTCGAGAACTCATTGTGCACGTCATGACTTCAAAATATTTAATTTGCATATCAAACAAACTGAAATATCTTTAGAACGAAGCAAGGAAACGAAAAACTGCAAAAGATGTTACTCACTTACTCTATCATTTTAAGTGTTCTTTCAAATAAGACTGACTTAATTTTCGTTTCATTTGCACTTGATTAATGATTGAGCTATGGGGGTCTCACACTCTAATGTATTTAGTTTTACTGAGAAGGCAACCTGGAGAAAACCCCTCGAGGTACAGGAGAGAACCAACAACTCTACTCACATGAAACTAAGGTGGCCAGTGGGCCACCCAACCAAATACTAACCTTGTCTGACCCAGCTTCATGCAGTGGTGACACGCAGCGCGCTACCACTCGTGGCTCCCCATTTTTGGCAACATGTTTTGTTGGGTCTCGCACTTTTTACGTGCAACTAAATGAATGTATAATTATGTGTTGTTAATTATTTAGAAAGTGAAACTTCAAGGCTACGAGCTTAGTTTTTCTGAAAAGGTATGTCGTCAACATTCAAGCAGCCTGCGTAGGTGGCGGTTTTAAGGGGTTGGCAATGGGGTCTTGACGCAGGCTATTATTCAATCAAAATATGGTATAGTAGGTTAGTACTGCCGAAACAGAGAACGTGAGTGGTCTTCACGTTTCTCTCTGACGAAGGGCCTTCGCTCGAAACGTTAGACCACTCACGTTCTCTGTTTCTGCAGTACTAACCTACTATACCATATTTCGATTGTTGTTTCAACACTGCCTACGCAGCACACTACTTTTATTATTATTCAATCAGAAAGGCTGTGAATTGCTCCTGAATTGGAATGCCAGTCCTAAAAATTCGAGGGACTTGAAACGCAAGAAATACTAAATTGATTTTTGAGAAATCATTCAACTTTTTACGCATGTTACTTTACATAAAATAGTTTTATGAATTTTTTTCTATTAAAATTGCTAAAGAACTCCTGGTGTTACGTGAATATTACAGGTGGCTGAAGTGGAAGAGCGATATTCAATGAAGATCCAGGGACTAATGTTAAACAACACAGATATTAGGTATTATATGCATAATAGACCTTTTCACCAATAGCGGCGCCATCTTGAATTCGCAATGCATTATGGTCTATCCAGGGTAGCAAGCTCCATTAAAAGGGCGATTGCGTGGTCTGATTTTTCTTTATAAATACTTTCGTGGCAACAATATCTAAATATAATAATTGTCATATTGGTAAAAGCAACAATTCTTGGACGTGTAAGGATAGATTCATCATGACAAATGTATCCTTACACGTTCCGAGAATATTTAGATATTTTTGCCACGCAAGTAGTTATAAAGAAAAAATTACCGCATTGTGTCTCAACACTAAGCAATCGCCCTTTTAATGGAGGTTGTTACCCTGATAGACCATAATGCATTGCGAATTCAAGATGGCGCCGCTATTGGTGAAAAGGTCTATTACACCAGAGGCTCTTTTAACATCTAGGATAAGGTGATGAAAAATAATGGTATTATCTAAATTACTGAGTATTTTTTATACATTACAGGCGGAACTACATGAAAAAATGCGCTCAACTTTTGGATGTTCAAACGAAAAACGATGCTGTCCAGGTAGATGTTAACTTCTCCCCAGTCAAGTTGAGTCTAGTAGATTATAAGTGGAGTGAAGGAGAGTGAAGTGAAGTGGAGTGGAGTGGAGTGGAGTGGAGTGGAGTGGAGTGAAGTGAAGTGAAGTGAAGTGAAGTGAAGTGAAGTGAAGTGGAGTGGAGTGGAGTGGAGTGGAGTGGCCGGAGTGGAGTGGAGTGAAGTGAAGTGAGGTGGTGAGGTGAGGTGGGGTGGGGTGAAGTGGAGTGAAGTGAAGTGAAGTGTAACGGAGTGAAGTGGAAGTGAAGTGGAGTGGAGTGACGTGAAAGGGAGCGATGTGAAGGGGATTGGAGTGACGTGAGTGGAGTGCAGGAGAGTATAGTGAAGTGGACTGTAGGAGAGTGTAGTGAAGTGAAGTGGAGTGACGTGAAGGAGAGTGTAGTGACATGGAGTGGAGTGGAGTGAAGTGAAGTGAAGTGAAGTGAAGTGAAGTGAAGTGAAGTGAAGTGAAGTGAAGTGAAGTGGAGTGGAGTGGAGTGGAGTGAAGTGAAGTGACTTGGAGTGGAGTGACGTGAAGGGGATTGGAGGGGAGGGAGGTGGAATGGCGTGAAGTGAGATGCAGTGAAGTGAAGTGAAGTGAAGTGAAGTGAAGTGAAGTGAAGTGAAGTGAATTGGAGTGAAGTAAACAGAAATGTCAGAGATGAAGTGAAGAGTGACGCGAAGCGAAATAGCACTATAATTATAATTATACAACTGGTCTATTTCAAGCAATTCTCATCATATTTGCTAATGTTTTCATATGACAGGAAATAAACACGAACAGAGCAAAGAGTACAATGAAGGTAACCCATTATAGCACTACATATCAGCATCAGTTACGGACGAAATCGTAATTTCTTGATTTATTAATATTTTAAACATTTAGACCATTATCCTTGCTCGAGCTAAAGCTGACATCAGCTTAGTTTCACACGAGAACGAAAACGACAAAGGCAAACCAACGTCCACTCGAAAATCGCGACCTCGCAGCGCTCCAATAATTAAACAAACTGCAGAAGACAATACATTCTTATCTGTCCTCGACGTTCAAACGACGTTCCCTCGACCTTACTCAAGCTTGGCTTAGATCATGTTCTCGGCTCAATCCTTTGCAGGTCGGTATTATATTCACTGATCTATATAAAACTGGACTGCGGGTCCTGTCCAAAAATTGACCGAAGAAAGATGGCGGAAATATTGGTCCTTCTCTCTCATAGTAGCGACCGCTGACCTTGTTTTGTCCTATGTTTATTTGACTGTGGGCTCATCCGCGCCCGCAGACCAATCAATCCAGTTGGAAATTTATTTATCAGAAAAATGTCAGCGGTTACTACTATAGGACAAAGGACCACTGAACCCATAGAGATCATAATATAAAGACTAGAGGGGGCATATGTGCGAGGAAAATAGAACGGCGCCATTAGAGGGGAAAAGGTTGTATCCAGGTCCTTTGAAGACTTGCCCATGAGACTTGCCAATACGCTCGGGCGGGTTCTTCAAAATGGCGGCCATAATTTATATCCAAGGAGTGGCGGGAAATTAAAAATTCGACAAAGATAAAGACGCCTCAATAAAGAACCAAGGTAAGAATGGACCTTTCCACCAATAGCGGCGCCATCTTGAATTCGCAATGCATTGTGGTCTATCCAGGGTAATAAGCTCCATTAAAAGGGTGATTGCTTAGTGTTAGACACAATGCGGTATTTTTTTCTTTATAAACACTTTCATGGCAACAATGTCTAGATATGATCGTTGTCATATTTGTAAAAGCAATAATTCTCGTACGTATAAGGATAGATTTGTCATGAATCTATCCCTACACGTCCGAGAATTGTTGCTTTTACCAATATGACAATTATTATATTTAGACATTGTTGCCATGAAAGTATTTATAAAGAAAAAATTACCGCATTGTGTCTCAACACTACGCAATCACCCTTTTAATGGAGCCGTGATGAAAAATTTAATAAAAGACTTGTTGTAGACGAATTTTAGCTCGTCCCCCCCCCCCCCCCCCCCCCTCTAATGGCGGCGTCCAACTTTCCTGACATTTTTGGGCCCCAATGCGCCATAGTGTCTGTCAGTCATTGATATAGGGCACCCACAGTCCAGTTATATATAGGTCAGTAATTATAACGTAAATCCTGGTTGGGTATGTATATATGTGCGATAATTTGAAGCTGAACTGATTATACAATGAACTACACTTATTATATGGCTGAAATGGCTGAGTCACTGAGATGAGCTCGTTTCCAGGCCCCTACTCCGTGCGCGAGGAACGCAAGCTGATTGGTTGCTCGCACCGGTAAGTTTTGGCGCGAAAATATAAAACTATAAAAGTTGATTTGAACATAGAAATCAACATAGAGTATTTATATAATCTCTATGGATTTGAACCCAAATAAAAGAGAACTAGGTATCTTTATTGAAATATTTCAAACAATATAGTATCCTAGAACAGTACTAGTTTTCTTTAAAGCTGTTTACCTAAAAACAAGACAAAATGAAAGCCGAACTGGTGCAAACAAGAAGCAACACGAAAAAGCTAACAGGTAAGGTAACGGCAAAACTCCGAAAACGGAAACAGCGTTCACAACTCATGAAGAAAATGAACTAAAAGCCATATAATAAACCCCTTATTAACCTCGTTTGCTTGGTCTGTACGGGAAAGTATTTGGCTCTTGTTTTTTGTTGGGTTTTTTCACACAGCCTTCGCACTTTTGTCACTCGGTTTGTACGAAAACTTTAACATGCAAATACCTTTTCGTAGAGAGACGTCACCTTCAGTTAATAAGCTTTTACTATAAGATGCAGTCTCCCAAGGCTACAGCTGTGTTTCAGCATTTCGAAGAGTTTGAAATAGTGTGCTTTGTAGGTAGTGTGTTACGATGTGTATAGGGTTTAAAAATTATTTATTTATAAATATGCGGTGTTAAATTAAAATAATAGTGTAAAAAAACAATAGACCTGAATTATTACTATAAATTTATTATGGAGACTGGCATTGAAAACATTATCTTCCAGTCAAAATGGAAATACCTTCCCCTTTCCACTTCTGTAGTTTGTTGTGTATTACTGTTTTCTTTACTGAAGCGTATGAAAATGTTTTTGTCGAAACTGAAATGTGAACTGAAAGTATATAATAATTTAGCTTTCATGGAATTTAATCATAATATAACGAATGTTTCACCCAAATCGATACCAACAAACAAATATAAATAAAGAATATAAAGCGACTTTTATCACTAGATTGTTCTCATGTTGAGTAGCGGCAGCAGAAATACAGTAATACACAACAACAAACTACAGAAGCAGAGGTCGGGCTTTAGTCAAAATGGAAATACCTTCCCGGTCAAACGAGGATGAGAGTTGATGAGAGTTGGCAAGCGAGAGTTTGTCCGAGAGTTTTCTCAACTCTCATGCCCCGGTCAAACGAGGATGAGAGTTGATGAGAGTTGGCAAGCGAGAGTTTGTCTGAGAGTTTTCTCAACTCTCATGCCCCGGTCAAGCGAGGATGAGAGTTGATGAGAGTTGGCAAGCGAGAGTTTGTCCGAGAGTTTTCTCAACTCTCATGCCCCGGTCAAACGAGGATGAGAGTTGATGAGAGTTGGCAAGCGAGAGTTTGTCTGAGAGTTTTCTCAACTCTCATGCCCCGGTCAAACGAGGATGAGAGTTGATGAGAGTTGACCATGAGAGTTGACGAGAGTTGTAGGATTTACCGAGTTTCAGAAATACGTTCAGGATCGTTCCGTTCCTTCGCCATTTTTGTTGAGCCTGTTTTTACAAAGTGCAAACCGCTAGCCGCTAAACTCTCATCAACTCTCATTAAAATTTTAACCAGCTCAAAGTTGATGAGAGTTGATAAGAGTGCATGAGAGTCGATGAGAGTTGGTGGTCAAACGCGACCGAGAGTTGCAACTCTCATCGACTCTCATCAACTCTCATCCTCGTTTGAACGGGGGGGGGCTTAATGTTTATTTGAACAGCCTTGACGCCACACAAAAATGACGTTTATTGTCGAAGGTTTACTGACGTTGATAATATGACTATATTCAATATATAAATAGTAAAACCTATCATATTTATTGAATTGTATTTTACATTTATGAAATTAATGATATTTATTATTTGTATATATGTAGTACGCAATGTTACTAACATGTTTATAGTGTGAAATTTTAAAAATAAACAAGACTTTTGGAAAATTATTATTATTATTGCAGCTTGTATAAATAATCATAATGATAATTTTAAATGATAAACAAGCAGAACATTTTTTGAAATTAGTATAATTATTACTTGTAATAATAATAATTAAAAAGAACAACAAACATGCAGAACACTTTTTGAAATTATTATTATTTCTTGTAATAATAATTTAAAAAAATAAACAAACAGAACACTTTTTGAAAATTATTATTATTAATTGTAAAATAATAATAAGAAGAAGAAACAAGAAACAGAACGCTTTTTGAAATTATTATTATTACCTGTAATAATAATAATAATAATAATAATAATAATAATAATAATTTTTAAAAATAAACAAACAGAACACTTTCTGAAAATTATTATTACTTGTAATAATAATTAAAAAAGCAATAAACACAGACACAGAACACCTTTTGAAATAATTATTACTTGTAATAATAATAATAATTTAAAGTGCTTATGTAACGAAATTTCACCCCAGTTTTTTATGATTGCATTTGAAAGAACACTGAAATTGACAGAGTAACATCTTTCGTAGAATTTCGTTTTCTTGCTTCATCCTTGAGATATTCAGGTTTGTTAGTTTCAGAAATTGCAGCTTGATGTTAGTAATAACTGTTAGTTGTTTGCTGTACAAGCTGTGTTAGTAAGGTTGTGGGATCGAGTCCCGCTCAGAGCTCAGAGTTCCCGCTCAGAGCTCAGAGTTTTTCTGAGTATTACTAACTAACACAGCTTGTACAGCAAACAACTAACAATTATTACTAACATCAAGCTGCAATTTCTGAAACTAACTAACAGTGTTTAACTGGAAACTTACTGTTACAACGCGACTTGTAGACCAACAAGTACTTGTAACCGAGCGGTTGGAATTCGTTCCTAGAGGACTGGGCACAGTCTAAGGTATAAGTACCTTAATTAACCTTGCTCCGCTATCTGAGTTCTGGTGGCTCAATGGTTAGAGCGTCTGGCTAGTATTCAGAAGGTTGTGGGATCGAGTCCCGCTCAGAGCTCAGAGTTTTTCTGAGTATTACTAACTAACACAGCTTGTACAGCAAACAACTAACAATTATATTCAGGTTTGTTTGATATGCAAATGTCATACTTATGACATCACACTGCATAATGACTTTTTGAAAGAGGAACAATTTTAGGATGGTCCAAATATTTTACACCCAGCTACGCACGTTTAGTGACCAGTCATGGCTACATACATGCAAGTGCAAATTTGTATTAAGTACTTTCGATAAGTAATCTCAAAAAACAACATACTTTTCTAAAAAGTGTAATAAAAGTAGCGTGCTGCGTAGGCAGTGTAGAAACAAGAATCGAAATATAGTAAGGTTAGATATACTGCCGAAACAGAGAACGTTAGACTCCTGCGTTCTCTGTTTCGGCAGTATATCTAACCTTACTATATTTTGATTGTTACTTTTCTAAAAAGTCATTATACAGTGTGATGTCATAAGTATGACATTTGCATATCAAAGAAAACGAAATTCTACGATAGATGTTACTCTGTCAATTTAAGTGTTCTTTCAAATGCAATGAATCATAAAAAACTGAGGTAAAATTTCGTGCATAAGCACTTTAAAAAAACGAAACAAAACAAAGTGAACACTTTTTGAAAATTATTAATTACTCAAGAACATTAAGCTCTAAAAAAACTGCAAATGGTTTTAACCGGCAGTGTTATACTACACAGGCTATGTTATACTTGATACAACCATGGATATATAGTAATAAGACTTTGTGCAATCCACGATAAAACTGACGGGACTGGATTTTGACATTTTGTGAATCTTTAACAACTTGATTTAGGAGAATTGACAATAGCATTGAGTACGTTTTTGTTGAAAAATTCTCATTTTAATTCATAATAGTAATTTCCTTTTTCATATTTGTTTTTTCCTATTGGCCTTTGTTGGGCTGGACGAACATGTTTGGGAAACTTGGAGTCTTTGTCGAAGTCTGGCGGTCCCAGGACGCGGTCTGGAAAGACTGTATAGAACAAAGAATGAAGGAATATATTGTGCAAGACAATGCTTTCGCTTGAAGGACATCAATGAGAAGAGAAGTTGTTC
Source organism: Corallium rubrum (assembly GCA_964035015.1). Classification (NCBI taxonomy): domain Eukaryota; kingdom Metazoa; phylum Cnidaria; class Anthozoa; order Scleralcyonacea; family Coralliidae; genus Corallium; species Corallium rubrum. Next base: position 13,451,436 of record OZ036003.1, read on the forward strand.
GGGTGGTTGAATTTTGAAAATTACAATTGTACAATCACATGAGATTCTTCTGGAGTAGTGCAATGGAGCCGATGGAGGAATGGAAGAATGGACATGGATTAGAAAAATGTGAAGATGATGAAATTATGTACTGTATATAGTAACATTCATAGAAGGAAGAGGGAGCAAAGACAAATTGGCGATCATTTTTATATCTAACTGTAAGTTTACACAGTCATAACAATTATAATCCCCGCGCTTTGCATGCCACGCGAAGAGGAGAGACGACCCCTTTCAGGGTGTTGCGCGCGCATCATTTTTCAAAAAAACTGGCAAGCTCCCCTCAAAGTAAACGTACTACTTAAAATAAACAAAGTATAGATACAGTTTCTGGATATTTAACACTGTTATTCTGCTGTTGTTGGCTCGCTAGCAAGTCTGTTTGCCATTATTTTGTAGAGGGCCCGCCAATTCCTTTCCAAAACGATGCGTGCGCAACACCCTGAAACTACTGTATTGTAACGAATTGGTTCCAAGCCGCAAATTGTCGATTTTTTTCTTGTACTATGAGCACATTCATACTGCTTGTGGATCGACCTCAACTTGGAGGCTGGTGTAAAGCAAATGGTTCACAGTATTAACTAAGTTATATTTCAATGTGTTTAAGCCATCCAGTTTCATCCGGTTAATGGAATCTGTTAAAAGCTTGTTAGTCCTGTCAAAACAAGAAGAAATCAATTTTACTAAAAAGATGTGTTAAAAAATTGTAAATGGAAACCTATCTTTCTCAGGTTTCTATTTTTGGTGTTGTTGTTGTGCTGTGGCTGTGTTGTGTTCTGGTGTACTGTGCTGTGTGGTGTGGTATGCTGTGGTTGGTGTGTGTTGTGTTGTGTTGTGGTGCGGTGCGGTGCGGTGCGGTGCGGTGCGGTGCGGTGCTGTGCTGTGCTGTGCTGTGCTGTGCTGTTTTGTGTTGTGTTGTGGTGTGGTGTGGTGTGTTGTGTTGTGTTGTGTTGTGTTGTGTTGTGCTGTGCTGTGCTGTGCTGTGCTGTGCTGTGCTGTGCTGTGCTGTGCTGTGCTGTGCTGTGCTGTGCTGTGCTGTGCTGTGCTGTGTTGTGTTGTGCTGTGTTGTGTTGTGTTGTGTTGTGTTGTGTTGTGGTATGCTGTGGTTGTGTTGTGTTGTGTTGTGTTGTGTTGTGTTGTGTTGTGTTGTGTTGTGTTGTGTTGTGTTGTGTTGTGTTGTGTTGTGTTGTGTTGTGTTGTGTTGTGTTGTGCTGGTGTGGTGTGTTGTGGTATGCTGTGGTTGTGTTGTGTTGTGTTGTGTTGTGTTGTGTTGTGTTGTGTTGTGTTGTGTTGTGTTGTGTTGTGTTGTGTTGTGTTGTGTTGTGTTGTGTTGTGCTGGTGTGGGGTGTTGTGGTGTTGTGTTGTGTTGTGGTATGCTGTGGTTGTGTTGTGACCCCCAGCACAAGGGCCAGCTATACTCAAACACAGAAAGCTGATGTTGTTAGTTATAGGACTGGAAGTGATGATGAAATGGGAAAATTGTAAAGATAATTAGGTCAGATAGTTGAAATGTTCATGAATTGTTGATGTATTTGGCTGTTGAAAAACCACAGTTTGTGATACAAACCTCTTTTCGTTTTTTCTTTCATCAACATGATGATGGATTTTAATCATCTTGTAACGACCTATGGTCATGGCAGGCCGCGTTGTTCGGAGACCTTTTGCAACTACTCTGAATATAAAATTATAGTATTTATACTGGGTTTATGTTACTGTCACTGTACCGCACTGCACTGCACTGCACTGCACTGCACTGCACTGCACTGCACTGTACTGCGCTGCGATGTGCTGCGCTGTACTGCACTGCACTGCACTGCGCTGTATAGACTTGCTCCAAGTCTGCCTCTTAGCGCTAGTTTTTGCGGACGGGTGGAAAGGCGGGCGAGCGGAAAGGCGGGAGAGCGGAAAAGCGAGAGGAAAGAGGCGGACTTGTTTCGCTTGCAGGTTTTTGAATCTTATTAAATATTCTGGCGGGAAATCGCTGAAATACACATCGCCCTGTTTTGACGTGTTTCGGGTTGTCGTACATGTAATGGAAAGTGGTTCTACCCCTACTAAAACGTTTTCAAGAGTCTGTTTAACTCCAACTTCCAAAGATAGCACTTGCATAGCAATTTAGCCTGAATATAATTACTTCCAGAATTACGTCGCCAGTCGAAAAATTCACCGGTGAATTTTGGCGCGCTGCAGGTGGGAAAAGTCCTTTTCAACGAGGAACCGAAAGATCAAAAATGTCGAAAGGTCAAAAATGTTTGAAAACGGGACTTTGAGCAAGTCTATGCGCTGTACTATACTGCACTGCACTGCCCTGCCCTGCGCCGCACTGCACTGCACCGCACCGCACTGCACCGCACCGCACCGCACTGCACTGCACTGCACTGCACTGCACTGCACTGCACTGCACTGCACTGCACTGCACTGCCCCGCGCCGCACTGCGCTGCGCTGTACTGCGCTGTACTATACTGCGATGTACTGTACTATACTGCGATGTACTGTACTGTACTGTACTGTACTGTACTGTACTGTACTGTACTGTACTGTACTGTACTGTACTGTACTGTACTGTACTGTACTGTACTGTACTGTACTGTACTGACTGTACTGCGCTGCGTTGCACTGTACTGTACTGTACTGTACTGTACTGTACTGTACTGTACTGTACTGTACTGTACTGTACTGTACTGTACCGTACTTGTACCGTACTGAACCGTACCGTACCGTACCGTACCGTACCGTACACATACTTACTTTAATTTTTCCTTTCACTAGTTACCTGTTATATAGATCATCATCTTCACCTCCCCAGCCCCAGTACTTGTTGGAGAAGCCGTTTACCAGTTCAAAATCCTTCTTCAGAAAAGCCTCTACTCCTCCGAACAGCGTCTTATAAATCAACCTCAAGGTAAGAAACCAATAAGTTTAATTAACTAGACAACAATAAAAATATAAATATACGAAAAATCTGACTGTCCCAACCGGGAAGCGAACCTATAAGGTGTCCGAATCAACGCATTGGCGCTCTGATCGCTAAGCTATTGAGAGTGGGTTTGTTTATGGGGCATTCCGGAATAGGAATAGCCAAGAATATCATCCGTTAAGCTCTCTATAGATTAACCAGAATAACCTATCGTTTGGAAAACGAGAGATCAAGCTATTCCGGAGGGCTTTAAACTTCTTTAGTTTCTGACGACGACGTTGACGACGAAAGCTTAAACCATAGAAATAATAGACCACAGAATAGAGATTAACCCATAGGCGTAGAGTATGGGGGCTGAGAGGCTTTAGCCCCCGGAGAAATCTCAATAGGGGGGCTGAGCCCCCCCAGAAATTTTGCAGCAACTGACTCATCAATCACCATTCACAAATTATAGGTTATTCGTTAGGCTAAAGTAACTGTTACAGCCTCATTCCTGTCAGCCAAAAGCACCCATATACAGTGATAAGTCAACCCAGTAAACACAACATCGAAAAATTGTTGAAATGTGTTGTATTTTAACTCGTTTTTATGACATTTCATGACCTTCAGTTTTCTTAAAAATCACCCCTCAGAATGCAGGAAATGGCATTTCCAAGACTCTAAATTTCAAAAATTTCCGGGGCATGCCCCGGGACCCCCCTAGAAGAGTCCCTTTTTGTAAACGCCCCCCCCCCCCCCCCCACGGAAAAGTTCTTAGAAAGGCTCTGTTCAGCACTTCAGCCCCCCTAGACGAAAACAAAACTCTACGCCTATGGATTAACCAGAAGTCCGACTCACGCAATGCTGGCCTCGCCTGATAAAACACGTACTGCGAATGTTTTAAATGGCTTAAAAAACTATCCATATAATAAGCTCATATAGAAATCAATTTTGAAAATTGAAGTCGTCTGAGCCGCAAAATCGAAGAAAAAGTTCATCGAAAATAGCGAGCGTGTCTATCACATATAAGAGAGCTTAAGCATACAGGCGTTTTAGAGCCACGGACGGCGATTGAATTCAATAGCATTTTTCATTCGAAACAATGATAATGAGCAATTTAAAATTCCAAGAGCAAAGTGAACGCCGTCGTCGTTCTACACGACGTCAGTGAGAGCATTTTCACGTTCTTGAAACCATAGTCAATCGAGATATGGTCTGGAAACTCAGCTAAATTCTTTGGTCTATCTTTTTGTTCGCCTTTATGCATTTTTGTGCACGGTGCACGGTCACTGAACACATTGTATTTTAGTATAATGAACGAATTATCCAATAGCAACGTTTCAGTTCAATCACTCAACCGTGCTATTTAAATATTAATAAACCTAAAACAAAGGTTGTGCACGGTGTAAGGTACGGTTCAACATAAAATCACAGCTCATTATAAGAACTTTGAAGTTTGCCGAGTTTCCAGACCATATCTCGATTGACTATGTTGAAACGACGGGAACTTCTAGAACGTTGAGGCCTGTCATCGTTGTTTAACTACAATAGACATGCTTTTAAAGTAGAAAACTTGTATTTTAAGCCAATTAAGGGGGATAATTTCATTACATTACAATATAAAATAAAGGATCTGTATTTTTATATAAAGATGAAATTTAAGCTTATGAGCTAACAGTTTAGATATGTGATTATTCATAGCCTTTGTTTTGGGTAAAAAAGTCTTTTCAAAGAATACGCGGTTCAGTAGTTCTGTATTGTATTCCTGTTCTTCCAGTCACCGTCCGTGTCTCAAAAACGCCTAATACGCTTAAGCTCTCTATAGAGACACGTCACGGTCATGATTTTCCTTTGTGTTTCCCTCGTGAATTATTAATGATTTTTGAATTACCTGTAAGAAAACTTGTCCACTGCTGGGCACATGTGTCGTGGAGAACCGTGACAATTATAAAAGTTTTTGTCATTCTCTGGTAGCAAGTCGACGTCGTGAAAAATAAAGCACTCATAGTTGTCCAATTTCAGAGATTCTTTGAATCCAATGTTAAATAGAATTGCACGGTTGAATACAGTGTTTCCTCTCTAGAATTAAGAAATAGAAAACAAACTTTATGGGCCAATTGCAATGATTAAGAAGTAGACAGTGGTTTTTTATAAATTTTCACCTGTTCAACCGTAAATATCCTGTAATCCAGCAGCTGTCTTTTTAATATTGGATGAATGTGGCGAAGGAATATTTTCAGTTGTTCGAAACGATTACGATATGGAATGATAATGGCCACCTGAATTAGAATATAATACTTTATTAATGTATGAACATGGCGGTAAACTCTTGGCGTTCTTTGACAGGAACGAACAGGGAAGTTTTCTTTGTCTTGCAAGCTCTCGGTCGGAACTGATGATTTTAACACAGAGGAAACTTTCCTGTCCGTTTCTAATCCTGCGAAAGATTTTCGATTTTCCTGAGTGGAAACTAGCCTTCACTAGACCTTGTCGAACAAGAACTGAGAAAAATCTTAATAGCTCAAAAATGAAGATTTTAGAATTTTGATGATGTCACATAAAAACGATCTATAGTTATATCTTCCAGGCCCTGTTTACATGAAGCAGATTGACAGTTCAATCGCATCGAACATAGTCAATCGAGATATGGTCTGGAAACTCGGCAAACTTCAAAGTTCTTATAATGAGCTGTGATTTTATGTTGAACCGTACCTTACACCGTGCACAACCTTTGTTTTAGGTTTATTAATATTTAAATAGCACGGTTGAGTGATTGAACTGAAACGTTGCTATTGGATAATTCGTTCATTATACTAAAATACAATGTGTTCAGTGACCGTGCACCGTGCACAAAAATGCATAAAGGCGAACAAAAAGATAGACCAAAGAATTTAGCTGAGTTTCCAGACCATATCTCGATTGACTATGGATCGAAAAACGCGAGTGTGAAGTCAATCTGGGCACATGTTTACATAGAGAATCTGATCTGTGGGAGATTGTTTTGGAACACTACTTTGGAACACTATTTTCTGTGCTTCCCTCCATGTTTGCCATTTAGCACGACACGCACTAACTTCACTCATGCGTATCAAGTCATTTTCAAGTCAAAGCGTGTTTACATGAATCAGATTGGAGACATTCAAATCGATCCTTTCTTGAATCTCAAGTCAATCCACTCCACTGCGTGGATTGACTTGAGCCATCGTCTTCTCCATGTAAACACAACATGGGAGACTCTCTCCTCCGCAGAGGTTAAATTTCGGAGATTGGAGGTTTCAGGGGTCGTCGGAGATGCTCGGAGGCGTCAGCTGGACATAAGTAGCGCGGCATCCAGCCGACGATTTCGACGCATCTCCGACGATCCCGAAATATCCGATCTCCGAATGAACCTCTGCGGAGGAGAGAGCATGGGAGATTTGACTTGAACACTCAATCCGCTTTGCTACTCTGGTTTAAGGTGTAAACCAGTCAAGTTCACCTTAAACCAGAGTAGCAATTATATACACCATGTTTTAGCCATTACCTGGTTGCTTACAAAAACTCTTTACTAGTTATTTCTTTAGTACCTTTCTTATGGCTCGACAGTGTCGTGGTTTCCAGGCTCCTCCTTTCTCGACCCAGCCACCATAGGTCAACGAGAATGCTTTGTGTAATTCCTCCATTTCATTAATTATACTCTTATCCACATATAACTCACCCACTAGCATAGTATTGAGAGCAAAAAAAAGTTGGACATGGTAGTACAAAGACTGGATATACACCTTTAAACTATACCCCGCGCTCCCCCCCTCCCCCCCCCCCCCCTCCTTCCCCAGCTCCATCGAGAAGTGGAGCAATAGAAAAAAATAGAACAATCAGAAACGTTGAATAGCGAAACGCGCGCATGTTCCTATCAACGCCATCATTAGCTTTTATTGCACGTGCGTTCGTCCGATTCTAGAATACAGTTGTGAAGTATTTCATTTCTCGTTACCAAAATATCTGAGTGATAACATTGAACGATTTCAAAAGCGTATATTATCAATTATTCTTCCTGGAAAATCCTACTCTGAAAGATTATCAATTACAAACCTGGATAGCCTTCATCACCGTCGATATCATCTGACCAAGAAAACTTTTAGCAGTATAGTGGAAAATCGAGATCACAAATTATATGATATTCTTCCTAACGTTAATCCATCTATTTATTCACTTAGGAACCAAAGGGATTTTATTATCCCCAAGTGTAAAACAAATAGATTTAAACAATCATTTTTACCTGCATGTGCATCAGATTTTTAAATTCCTTGTAAACATTATTTAGCTTTTAAATGTAGTCCGCAGTTTAGTTTAGTTTATTTTAGTTAGTTTTAAAAAATTTTGATATGGAAATTTTGATATATCTGTACACGCAATTCAGCTTTTAGCTGCAACGTGTTCTTCTATTAAACGTATCTATCTATCTAGTTACTACTTATACAGGGTGTATCAAAAAAAAGGCTACCCTTAGAAAATATAATTAACATTCTTTTCAAATAACCTATTGTATATTGACAGCCCTGGACACCTCTGAAGTCACGGATGCGTAAAAAACAAATGGTCGTATACACCTGGGAAATTACGATAACTTCTAAACGTATGAAGGAGCATAACTGAAATAAAAATGTTAATTATATTCATATCAGTTCGATTAAAAATGGTTCAACTGACCACAGGGCTGTCAATATACAATAGGTTATTTGAAAAGAATATCAAAAAAAAAGGCTACCCTTAGAAAATATAATTAACATTCTTTTCAAATAACCTATTGTATATTGACAGCCCTGGACACATACGCGTTGCTCTGTGGTCAGTTGAACCATTTTTAATCGAACTGATATGAATATAATTAACATTTTTATTTCAGTTATGCTCCTTCATACGTTTAGAAGTTATCGTAATTTCCCAGGTGTATACGACATTTGTTTTTTACGCATCCGTGACTTCAGAGGTGTCCAGGGCTGTCAATATACAATAGGTTATTTGAAAAGAATGTTAATTATATTTTCTAAGGGTAGCCTTTTTTTTGATACACCCTGTAGTCCAAAACTCAGACAAACAAACCAAAATTTTATCTCGAGGGATTTCTAATGAACCATTTTCTTTTGTTGGAAATGCAAGAATAAATTATAAACTCAGACAAACATGAACTTTACGTCATCTGTGCGCTTCACTATTAATCTATATCATTCAAAATAATGAAAAATCACTCAATGGAAACTGGCCTTAAAGCCTAATTTACACGGGCAATTTTTCTTTGGCAATTTTCAACTTGACAAGTTTTATTTGCCCGTGTGTATGAGAAAACATGGCAAGTTTTTCCTTGACAAGTCTCCCTTTTCAAAAGCTGGCATGCCAGCTTTTCAACAAGGAGACTTGTCAAGGAAAAACTTGTCAAGGAAAAATTGCTCGTGTAAACTAGGCTTTAAAGACTCGTCGTCAGGCTTCAACGTGTTATCTCGTTACCTTACCTAATTTCTCTCCTTTCGCAGAACAGTGTGCCATTTCTTCCATCTTAACAAGGCTGGTAGGCGTTGTATATCTTCTTTTGATTTCGATAGAAATATTTACTTCTCGGCTTCGTAGTCGAACTGAGTGGCTCAATAAATGACCCTCAGAGCTCTCCAGATTTATCTCATTTCCACTAGTTTTATTCGGTGTTGTTGCCCCCCATAGATATTCGAATCTCAGAAACTGGGCGGTCGACACCTGGCTGTGTCTATCGTATAACTTCCACGTTGTGAAGATTAACAGTGGGCAAAGCATGAGCGAGTATTTTAATGTAGAAATCTTTATCAATTTCATCGTCTAGCTATGTCGCAAACTTCTTGTCTTGTTTATTTCTATAAGTTTAGTGTCTGGGAACAATGCACTTGTGTTGTGTCATGTGGCCACTCCCAAAAGCGGTAGCACCAAACGATCTTTATTTGAAACCCTGCTAGAAACCCATCCAATGATATGCTTTCCACGGTCGAACGGCTGCTGGGCAACTATAGAAGTCGAGAGACAATTTCGAAAAAAATACAGTAGTGGAAAAAATTCCTGGAAAAAGAATAACAAAAATCTTACAGTAAATTGTAAGCTTGATTGTTAACCGCTTTGAAGTTTGCCGGGTTTCCAAACCATGTATATTTTCTATGGAAATATAGTAAGGTTAGATATACTGCCGAAACAGAGAACGTAGGAGTCTAACGTTTCGAGCGAAGGCCCTTCGTCAGAGAGCGATTATTCAACCTCGTCCCCAGGGCATTTTGCCTCCACGTTGGGAGGTCGGCGAAAATGGCCCTGGCATCGGCTGGTCGATTCTATAATCGGATTGGCCGGTTTAAAAACTTGCTTAATTCAGATACCGTGTAATTTATTCATCAAAATATGAATTGCAATAAATCCACCCTGCGAAGTTCATCCAAAGAATTGTAACGATAGCTTTGGTTAAAGTCAAGAACAACATTAGATATATGTTTCTTCTCGACATTTAAATGTATCCTGGATAATCGTGGGGAGTATCATGATGAATAATGCTAGCCAGTTGCATTTATGATAAAGGTTCACACGAGTGATTCGGCAGAGCGTTAAATATTTCTTATTTATTATTCATGTATACGTATTATATAAAAACGAGACACAAAGATCGCATAAATTTTCTTGCCAAAACACCCCAAAATTCTGGGTGTCACGTGACCAGCCGATGCCAGGGCCATTTTCGGGTTATACTTTCATGATACGCAGTCACGAAATATCGAGTCAGTTATCCCTAAGTAACACCATTACCCCCAATTAATTAATCCCTGTAACGAAGAATAATGTGCCTGTAACCTCTGTAATGCAGTAACCTCATGTAATCCTGTAACCCCATGTAATTATGTAACCTCGTGTAATCATGTACCCCATGTAATTCTGTAATCCTGTAACCCCATGTAATCCTGTAACCCCATGTAATCATGTACCACATGTAATTCTGTAATCCTGTAACCCAATGTAATTCTGTAACCCCATGTAATTCTGTAATCCTGTAACCCCATGTAATCCTGTAACCCCATGTAATTCCGTAATCCTGTAACCCCATGTAATCATGTAACCCCATGTAATCCTGTAACCCCATGTAATCATATAACCCCATGTAATTCTGTAACCTCATGTAATCCTGTAACCCCATGTAATCCTGTAACCTCATGTAATCATGTCCCCCATGTAATTCTGTAATCCTGTAACCCCATGTAATCCTGTAACCTCATGTAATCCTGTAACCCCATGTAATTCTGTAACCTCATGTAATCCTGTAACCCCATGTAATTCTGTAACCTCGTGTAATCATGTACCCCATGTAATTCTGTAATCCTGTAACCCCATGTAATTCTGTAACCTCATGTAAACCTGTAACCCCATGTAATTCTGTAACCTCATGTAATCCTGTAACCCCATGTAATCATGTACCCCATGTAATTCTGTAATCCTGTAACCCCATGTAATCCTGTAACCCCATGTAATTCTGTAATCCTGTAACCCCATATAATCCTGTAACCCCATGTAATCCTGTAACCCCATGTAATCCTGTAACACCATGTAATCCTGTAACCCCATGTAATCCTGTAACCCCATGTAAACATGTAACCCCATGTAATTCTGTAATTCTGTAACCCCATGTAATCCTGTAACCCCATGTAATTCTGTAACCCCATGTAATCCTGTAACCCCATGTAATTCTGTAACCCCATGTAATCCTGTAACCCCATGTAATCCTGTAACCCCATGTAATTCTGTAACCCCATGTAATCCTGTAACCCCATGTAATCCTGTAACCCCATGTAATTCTGTAACCCCATGTAATTCTGTAATCCTGTAACCCCATGTAATCCTGTAACCCCATGTAATCCTGTAACCCCATGTAATTCTGTAATCCTGTAACCCCATTTAATCCTGTAACCCCATGTAATCCTGTAACCCCATGTAATCCTGTAACCCCATGTAAACATGTAACCCCATGTAATTCTGTGATTTTGTTACCCCATGTAATTCTGTAACCTCATGTAATCCTGTAACCCCGTGTAATCCTGTAACCCCATGTAATTCTGTAACCCCATGTAATCCTGTAACCCCATGTAATCCTGTAACCCCATGTAATTCTGTAACCCCATGTAATCCTGTAACCCCATGTAATCATGTAACCCCATGTAGTTCTGTAATCCTGTAACCCCATGTAATTCTGTAACCCCATGTAATCCTGTAACCCCCTGTAATCCTGTAACCCCATGTAATTCTGTAACCCCATGTAATCCTGTAACCCCATGTAATCCTGTAACCCCATGTAATCATGTAACCCCATGTAGTTCTGTAATCCTGTAACCCCATGTAATTCTGTAACCCCATGTAATCCTGTAACCCCATGTAATCATGTAACCCCATGTAGTTCTGTAATCCTGTAACCCCATGTAATTCTGTAACCCCATGTAATCCTGTAACCCCATGTAATTCTGTAATCCTGTAACCCCATGTAATTCTGTAACATCGTGTAATCATGTACCCCATGTAATTCTGTAATTCTGTAACCCCATGTAATTCTGTAATCATGTAACCCCATGTAATTCTGTAATCCTGTAACCCCATGTAATTCTGTAACCTCATGTAAACCTGTAACCCCATGTAATTCTGTAACCTCATGTAATCCTGTAACCCCATGTAATTCTGTAACCTCATGTAATCCTGTAAACTCATGTAATTCTGTATCCTCATGTAATCCTGTAACCTCATGTAATTCTGTAACCTCATGTAATCCTGTAACCCCATGTAATTCTGTAACCTCGTGTAATCATGTACCCCATGTAATTCTGTAATCCTGTAACCCCATGTAATTCTGTAACGTCATGTAATTCTGTAATCTCATGTAATCCTGTAACCCCATGTAATTCTGTAACCTCATGTAATCCTGTAACCCCATGTAATTCTGTAACCTCGTGTAATCATGTACCCCCATGTAATTCTGTAATCCTGTAACCCCATGTAATTCTATAACCTCATACAATCCTGTAACCTTATGTAATTCTGTAACCTTATATAATCCTGTAACCTTATGCAATCCTGTTACCCTATATAATCCTGTAACCTTATGTAATCCTGTAACCCCATGTAATTCTGTAACCTCATGTAATCCTGTACCCCCATGTAATTATGTATTCTCATGTAATCCTGTAGCGCCATGTAATTCTGTAACCTCATGTAATCATGTAACTCCATGTACTTCTGTAACCTCGTGTAATCCTGTAACCTTATGTAACCTGTAACCTCTTGTAATCATGTAACCCTATGTAGTCATGTAACCTAATGTAATCCTGTTATTAGTCTGAGAACTCGTTTTTGTAAAATGTTACACAAAATCTTTTCTGGAATGTATTCTAACAAAGCAAGTAAAAGCTACAAATCAGTCGTGATTCATGTTTTTTGACCAGTTATATAGTTAGGGCCGGAAGACCATGATTGGCGCAGGTTACCAAGTCCTCAGAAAGCAGATATCAATTTCACAGTTGGACAACAGTGCATGACAACAATGTGTTTTAATATTAATAATCCAACGGCATACGTCATCTGTCCTAAATATTCAGTTCCAGTCTTTCCTTACTTTGTAACATCAGGAAGGCAACAATATCGCGAGGAGGACGACTGCAGTTAAAAGAAATATAATATTTTCAATTTAACACCATAGTAACGCCCCAGTATGCCAAAACGGTTGTACTGTAGTTAGAATCTGTCGTACGATCCCAAATGATCAACTACACGTGTTGATAAGTTTGATTCAAGTCAAATATGTTGACGTTTTTTCAGTGCTCTTGTGGCATTACCCTGTAATAATCCCGGACTAATCGGAACAAAGCTACTTCCATGAACCTACTGGCACGAATATCTGGACATGGTATTCTTTTTCAAAATATTCAATCAATATATTTCATTTGACAAAACTACAATTCCTGAAAAATGCAAACCTACCAACATACCTACAAGATCTCAGATTAAAACAGATGGCAGCGAGCTCCAAGAATATGGAACGTGCTGCCTCAAGAAATAACCTGGACTACCAATCTTTCAAATTTCAAAAACAAACTAAAAGAATACTACCACTCTGCTATTCTCTCTATATACCATTCTGAAGACCCACTCACCTGGAAATCAATTTGTATTAAATGTAACTCTGTCCGTAGTCTATGTGTTTCCCCCTACTTGTTGTTTTTAGACCTTTAACTAGCTTCATCTTAAACGTTTTTACTTGTTATGTTTATATCATATAATTATATTTATATCACATATTATTTAATGTAAATAGTAGACAATCAGGACCCGCAGTAATCGGCCTCAGCTGTTGCGGTGTTCCTATCCTTGTAATTATTTAGTCAAGGTAAAGTTAAATAAAATAAAATAAAATAAAATAAAAATAAAATAATTTAGCCTTGGCAAATTCTTCGTTAAAATACAGGAAAAGCGATTATAAGATTAGGGGATTTGGAAGAAAAACCCTGATTATTGCTTTATTTCGACAAAATGGTGCTTTCATCGTGGGATATCATCATCAACGAAATATGTAGAAACCACATTTTCCACAGCTTCGAGAGGACGTTTAATCGAAGACGGTTCGAGAGTATATTCGTATTTCTCGTTATACTCCTGACTAGCTGAATCAGTCTTCTGGGACTGATTGGAGTTGACATACGGCTTTACGCGTTTTGGTCGTTCTTATACTGAATTTTGACGACTATATTACCAGAATATGGCAACAGGATTACATAGGGTTACAGGATTACATAAGGTGACAGGATTACACGAGGTTACAGAAGTACATGAGGTTACAGAATTACATAAGGTTACAGGATTGCATGAGGTTACAGAATTACATGGGGTTACAGGATTACATGAGGTTACAGAATTAAATGGGGTTACATGATTACAGAATTACATGGGGTTACAGGATTACAGAATTACATGGGGTACATGATTACATGAGGTTACAGAATTACATGGCGTTACAGGATTACATGGGGTTGCAGGATTACATGGGGTTACAGGATTATATGGGGTTACAGGATTACAGAATTACATGGGGTTACAGGATTACATGGGGTTACAGGATTACAGAATTACATGGGGTACATGATTACATGGGGTTACAGGATTACATGGGGTTACAGGATTACATGGGGTTACAGGATTACATGGGGTTACAGGATTACATGGGGTTACAGGATTACAGAATTACATGGGGTTACAGGATTACATGGGGTTACAGGATTACATGGGGTTACAGGATTACAGAATTACATGGGGTACATGATTACATGGGGTTACAGGATTACATGGGGTTACAGGATTACAGAATTACATGAGGTTACAGGATTACATGGGGTTACAGGATTACAGAATTACATGGGGTAGATGATTACATGAGGTTACAGAATTACATGGCGTTACAGGATTACATGGGGTTACAGGATTACATGGGGTTACAGGATTATATGGGGTTACAGGATTACAGAATTACATGGGGTTACAGGATTACATGGGGTTACAGGATTACAGAATTACATGGGGTACATGATTACATGGGGTTACAGGATTACATGGGGTTACAGGATTACATGGGGTTACAGGATTACAGAATTATATGGCGTTACAGGATTACATGGGATTACAGAATTACATGGGGTTACAGGATTACATGGGGTTACAGGATTACATGGGGTTACAGGATTACATGGGGTTACAGGATTACAGAATTACATGGGGTACATGATTACATGGGGTTACAGGATTACATGGGGTTACAGGATTACAGAATTACATGAGGTTACAGGATTACATGGGGTTACAGGATTACAGGATTACAGAATTACATGGGGTACATGATTACATGAGGTTACAGAATTACATGGCGTTACAGGATTACAGAATTACATGGGGTTACAGGATTACATGAGGTTACTGAATTACAGAGGTTACAGGCACATTATTCCTCGTTACATGGTAGTGGGGGGATTAATTAATTGGGGGTAATGGTGTTACTTGGGGATAACTGACTCGATATTTCGTGACTGCGTATCATGAAAGTATAACCCATTTTCGCCGACTCCCAACGTGGAGGCAAAATGCCCTGGGGACGAGGTTGTCGATTATTGTTTCTACACTGCCTACGCAGCACGCTACTTTTATTACTATATTTTCTATGGATCGTTTTCACTCACGTGATCGATGACCTCATTTCTAGTGGTGAAACAATACAATTTTTTTTTAATAAGAATAGAGTTAAATTCCCATAGGATAAAAATGGTACACCAATATGGCCGCCATTTCATTGTTTTGGTACACCAATATGGCCGCCGTGACGTCAGATGAAAACGATGTATTAACTATGGGGCTTTCATTTACACGGTTAGACCGGTCAGTCCGGTTAAATGGAACACGATTCGTTTGAGGCCTGGGATGGTCAGACTGGAAAATTTGGTCTAGCCCTAGTAAGAGAACTGGAATTTACCTTGCGTTTACATGAGCTTTTTTGGTAGGGATAGGTATGCAAACCAAATTTAAACACAGATTTAAACACGGCTTTCGGAGACACTAAGGCCCTGTTTACATGAAGTAAAAGGGTTCTGAACAGGGGGTAATATCCCTCAACGCCATGCAGTTACTTATAATAATCGCAAAAAATTACGCTGAGAGGCGGGATCTCGGCAAAGAGGGCCAGCTCTCCTAGGAGGCCCTCCTCCATATAAACACACACTAAAGCCTGTTTACACGGCCACAATTTAAACACGTTGAAGTCAAGCATGCTTAAAATGCGCCACCTTGGTGCGTTTACATGCTCATTTATACCCTGCGAGTCAGAGCCCCTTTCCGACCTACGCAAGCTTCGAGGGAAAGTGGGCTCTGCCAACAAACTCGATCTTCGCCCCAAGTTTGGGGCGAGTCAGTCAGGTTTTAAACTCGTCAAACAAGTTCTAGTTTATGAACACAGAGCCCGGGCCCAAAATAGTATCTTGGCAACCGTTCACGCATGCTCAAAAAGAAATATCGAGTTTGTTGGCAGAGCCCACTTTCCCCCGAAGCCTGCGTAGTTCGGAAAGGGGCTCTGACTTGCAGGGTACACCATTATTCAACATGGCGGACGAGCTATATTTTTGGTTTGGGAAGCTTCGTATGGGTAGCGTGCGTCAAAGAACAACGGAAGACATCGGTACACACGAGAAAGAGTAATAGCTAAAAGAAAGAAACAAACAAAGGAACAAAGAATAGCGAGATGGAAGCTTCTACAGCAGGGCAAAAAAGTGCATTTTATTCGTATTAATAACACCGTATTAATAGCAAGCTTTTTTCAATCCCGTTGCGTTTACACGGCCAAGTTAAGCGCGATTAACTGATCGTGCTCAGTTTAATCCACCTCCTTGAGGTGGTACGTGCAAACTAATCGCGATTAATTTACATTACGCCGATCTGTTTACACGGACATTTTAAGCCCGCTAAGCTTAAAGTCAGATGTGGCTCAGATCCCGCTTAAATTTTGGCCGTGTAAACAGAGCTAAAAGGGACTTTAAGATGCTAGGACGATGACCACGGTTAAAAGCAAGATAAGTTTTACAATTTAAAGAAGTCGCGGTTAACTGACTATTATATTTGAAGCTAGTTTAATGACTTCCAAAACGCCACCAGTATTGCTAAAATGATTGTAGTGTATCTTTTGGTGAGTTGACGTCGTCCTGAAGACGTGAAAATGCTCGAAGTGGCGTTGTGTAAAGAACGAGGACGGTGTTGAGATTACTCTTGGGGCTAAAAATTATTCATTTTCTTTGTTTTGCAAAAAGAATTATTTTGTTTAGAAGACGTTGTCGTTGACGTTGACATCCTAGCATCTTAAAGTCCCTAAAGACACGGTTGACTGTTTACATGAAGCGGATTGAGGCCCCGTTTACACTATTTAAGGCCCATTTCCACTCAGGAAAATTTTCTTTGGACAGGACATTTTCTTTTGTCTCAAACTCATTAGTTCTGCCCAAGAGCTCACAAGACAAAGGGAAATTTCCTGTCCGAGGAAAATTCTCCTGAGTGGAAATGGGCCATAACGGTACGGTGGTGGTCCGGATTGGGGTGAGCGTTCCGTAACAAAAAAATCGTCTGTTTACACTATGACGGTACGGTAAATTTACCATAGCGTAGAGATTTGCAGCCGGAGTGCTAAGCGTAGTGACTACACTACGGAAAACCACTCCGGAATAGTGTAAACACAACAAAGAAACGTAGTGATTTTTCAACGGAAGACTGACCGTACCGTAATAGTGTAAACGGGGCCTGAGTGTTCAAGTCAAATCTCCCATGTTGTTTCTCCTTGTTGTGTTTACATGAAGAAGATTGAAAGTTTTCGATCTGATCGAAACGAATGGCTGAAGTCAGTCCACGCAGTGGAGTGGATTGACTTGAGATTCAAGCAAGGATCGACTTGAATGTCTTCAATCTGATTCATCTTAACACGGTTTGACTTGAACTAAAGCCTAGTTCTCATATGTCGCCGACGGTCGCCGATTTGTGATTTAGATGCATGTTAAAACGGTAAAAAAGAAAAGTAATAAAGAACAATGCAGAAAGCAGTGCTTTTCTGCATTGTTCTTTATTACTTAACATGCATCTGAATCATGGATCGGCGACGGTCGGCGACATATGAGAACTAGGCTTAAAGCCTGGCTCTCATATGTCGCCGACGGTCGCCGATTTGTGATTTAGATGCATGTTAAAACGGTAAAAAAGAAAGGTAATAAAGAACAATGCAGAAAGCAGTGCTTTTCTGTATTGTTCTTTATTACTTAACATGCATCTGAATCATGGATCGGCGACGGTCGGCAACATATGATAACTAGGCTTAAATGACTTGACACGCATGACTGAAGTTGGCACACGTGCTAAATGGCATGCAGACATCGAGGGAAGCACAGAAAATAGTGTTCCAAAACCGAAGACAATGTTCCAACAGATGTAAACATGTGCCCTGATTGACTTCACTCTCGTTTTTTTATCCGATTGGACTGTCAACTCGCGGCTAAAAATCTCAGAAGTTTACCACATTTTCACTTTGCTTTATAGCCACTATTTAAAACACTGCCTACACAGTACTCTGCTTTTCGGCACTATATGGATACTTTAATACACACTAACCTGCATGCATATACAGCAAGCTAACTTACAGTTGAAGCTCTCGTAAAAGTTGGCGTAACTAGATTGTCGTAACTAAGATTATCTGCGTTCAGACATATAGGCCATGTCCACACGTATGCGTTTTCATAGCGTTTTTATATTGTTCTCGGTCCTCAGGGCCAGGGGAGCAGAAAACAATGGTCTCATTACCCGAAACAACATGAAAACGCTAGGAAAACGTATACGTGTGGATGGGGTCATAGGCCCCGTTTAATTTATACTAGAGCAAACGTATTCGGATTCACATTGTTTTTTTATTCCCATGAGGCTGTTTTAGTAAAGTGTTCAGAAAATAACGGTGTAAATCAATAAATTATCGTATATCAGCTATACTGCACTCTTCCCTTACCTGATTTCCCGGTCTCGAATACACTGCTCGACTACACTGATCAAATGAAAGTGACAAAAAATATATTTGTGTATCCTATATGATTTCTACAGCGATTACAATAAAGCTATATTTATCTGAGTACACGCCAAAACCATGGTAACAGTAATCTGTTACGAAACACGCACTGTTGTAATTAAATTAATTGTAAAGGCGGTTTTCCACTGGGCGACATTTGTCGACCAACTCAACATTTTTCTTTTGTCTTGGCTAATTAGTTCCACCCAAGAGCTTACGAGACAAAAGAAAAGATCGCTTCGCGCGACATTTTTCGCGCGACACTTTTCGCCTAGTGGAAAACCGTATTTAGGTTCGGCGCACGAGAAGAGCGATGTTTGAAACGGACCTAACTCACTCCCCAACACGTTCATCTGTCATCTAGACTTGGGAGAGCGGGATTACGAGTATTTTTTATAAACTATATACAATTAATAATGTGACGTGTTTCGCAACAGTAATCTGTTACGAAACACGCACTGTCGTAAATAATTAAATTACTTGTAAAGGCGGTTTTCCACTAGGCGACATTTGTCGACCGACTTGACAGTTTTCTTTTGTCTTAGCTAATTAGTTCCACTCGAGAGCTTGCGAGACAAAAGAAAATGTCGCTTCGCGCGACATTTTTCGCCTAGTGGAAAACCGACTTAAAGCCTTGGTTCACACGAGCGACATAAAAATGGCCGCCGAATTAGAATTCTTTTATGTGTATATAAATTAGCCCTTATGACCTCGTTTTTAAGTAAAAATTATTTTGAATTTCACACATGAAAACGAGTTCATAAGGGCAAATTTATATGTATGTAATAGAATTTTAATTCGGCGACCATTTTTGAATAAGGTTTATATAAAGCCCAAAAACAAAGCATAAATTATCTTCTGGGACCTGCGAAGACAAACCAACGAGACATTTTAATTCTTTATTTCGTCTTTTGTTCTGCTCTTGGCTTGTGATCTTATGGTTATAATTATGACTGTCCTTCTGTCGCAGGCTTGACTTCATTCTTTTGTTTTGCCGTTTTGTCCTTGTGTTTATGTCACTAGAACCATAGTCAATCGAGATATGGTCTGGAAACTCAGCTAAAGCCTTTGGTCTATCTTTTTGTTCGCCTTTATGCAGTTTTGTGCACGGTGCACGGTCACTGAACACATTGTATTTTAGTATAATGAACGAATTGTCCAATAGCAACGTTTCAGTTCAATCACTCAACCGTGCTATTTAAATATTAATAAACCTAATACAAAGGATGTGCACGGTGTAAGGTACGGTTCAACATAAAATCACAGCTCATTATAGGCGCTTTGAAGTTTGCCGAGTTTCCAGACCATATCTCGATTGACTATGCTAGAACCATGGGTAAAGCAAGCATAAGCACAAGCACGAGACAAAAGAAACTTTGTTTTCTCTTTTGTACAACTCTTAGAGGCCGTTTACATGAATCCGGATTGAGTTTCGATCCGGATTGAACTCCTTTATCTGTTAACATGAATCCGGATTGAGTTCAATCCGTTTCTCATTCCGGATTGAAATCTCATTCCAGATTGAAATTTCGTTCCGGAATCATGTAAACGCGGTGCGAGTTTCATTCCGGAATGAACAACGTGACTAGAACAAACAATGCATGCGTGTTTTCTAATATTTACGGATTTCAGGCGACATGCGAATTTCAATCCAGAAACCCAATTTCCATGTAAACACGGATTGACTTCGCTTTTCAATCCGGATTGAAACTCAATCTGGATTCATGTAAACCGCCCCTTATACTTGTGGCCAGTCTCGTTCCCAGAGCCCACGTTCCCCTCCCGGGAAACGAGAGACTCTAGGATAATCCGTTTCAAATCGTTACGTTATTGGCTGAATAGTGAGCATCAGTTGGTCTGAAGTGACCGGATCGGAAGTAGCTAGAATTAATAAAACCTAAATCAACAAAGATGTTGGACGACAAGACTCCAGTGAAGACGTTGCCGCGATCGATATCTTCGCCGTATGTGTGTAGATGCTGTAATTCGAGCTTCGCCAGCAACCCCATTGACTTGTTGTTTGGGAAAACTCAAACAAGGCACGATCACGTGCGTGCTGGCTCAAGTGAGTTCTGAGGACATTTGAGGCTGATGAATTTGAGAAGGGTAATGGATTCGTATACATCGCGAAAATTCCACGAGTTGTCAACAAACCGTATTCTATGGCAAGCCCAACCAACGTGCTATGCGCTCGTGGAAGAATTATGGTCGAGCGACGATTTTGAGCGGAGATGTTTGACTTTGAGCTCGGAGTGTCCTCGCTCCTGTCGGCCGTGTATTTATGACGTTTACACGCACGCAAGATATTCGTTCTACGCGTGCGTAGCTAATACGGGTCAGCCCGTATTTCGCGAGCCTCGACAGCCGCCATTTCCGATCGTGAGAACATACTATCCCAATTCCGCTTCGGATAATTACGCATGCGTACCTCAACCGGAATAACAAGAATCCTGTGATTTGAAACGGATTATCCCAGAGTGGGCTCTGGGAACGAGATTGACTTGTGGCTTGTTGTTCTGCTTATTTCATGTGCTTGTGTTTATATGCTTGTTTCCCCCCATGCATAGGAATACCTTTTTGTTTTATCTTTTGTTTCGTTCTTGTGCTTGTGCTTATTCACTAGAACCAACCTGTTGCGTTTTTTGCTTCTTAGCCCTTTGCTATACGTCGCACAATAGACGAATTTAATTCAGGCGAATTTAATTCGAATTAACTTCGTCGGTAATGCGACGTAAATGCGACGTCGAGTTAAACGGCGAATTTCAGTCGAATTTAATTGTTTTTACTTGGACTCGTGGAGCCTGAAAACGACTTCTTGAAAACATGGCACAGAATTGTCACAGACAGAAGAGAAACATTTAATTCGTCGTGTAACTCGAACACGCATATATATCGTCACATTATCCGTCTGACCAAGACGAATTTAATTCGTGTGTCGAATTTAATCGAGTTATACGTCGCAGTTTCGTCTAATAAAATTCAAACAATTAAATTCGTCTGAATTAAATTCGTCTGTTGTGCGACGTAATTTAGCGCAGGCCTATGTTTTTTCATGTTTTGAGTTCATTATTTTTAGACACTACGTTTAGGATTATTGTCAAGGATAATCAATAAGCAAATTTTATCCTTGCAGAATATCTAAACATTAAAAAGTTTCTGAAATCAGAAATGTTATGTTTACTACGGCTGCTTCAGCCTCATGGTATAAATGAACTACGTTTTATCCCGACTCAGATTATATGCGCAGTCGAAACTCCGATTTCGTCTGTAACTAGATGCTGACAAGTTTCACAACTGGAGATAACTGTATTGTGACACCAACCAAAATTTGTTTATAGTTACAGTACCAGTGATTTTATTAAATATGTTTATATATTATATATATATTATATGTATTTATAAAAATATCACTGCCATTAGTTAATTTTGTTGATTTATGGTCACGTGGCATTAGACAATTGTTTCGGAACAGGTGCAATAACTGTTCGACCTACAACTGCTGAGTCAAAATTCAGCTAAAGAAAAACATTCTAAACCTGGGGAAATCCAGCGAAAACTCCGCTATATATAACAAAACACTTTTACGTCGCATTACCGCGAAATTAATTCGTATTAAATTCGTCTGGATTAAATGCGTCTTGTGCGACGTTTAGCGCAGGGCTTATAATACTATTCACAGGAAATGACGTCAACGCAGGGAACCGCAAGAGTTTGCGGAGTGACTCAACATAATGAAAGAGATAAAGGGAAAATATATAGCAGCGATGCGACTCCGCTTAACTGTTCCGTCCTGTC
This sequence comes from Corallium rubrum, assembly GCA_964035015.1. NCBI lineage: Eukaryota > Metazoa > Cnidaria > Anthozoa > Scleralcyonacea > Coralliidae > Corallium > Corallium rubrum. The sequence continues at coordinate 13,473,807 of OZ036003.1, forward strand.
TTCCATGTATAAAAAACAGCCCTTAAAAGTGCATATGAAACGAAAATTAATTTTGTCTTATTTGAAAGGACACTTTAAACGATAGACTAACATCTTTTGCAGTTTTTCGTTTCCTTGCTTTGTTCTTGAGATATTTTATTTTTTTGATATACGCAAATTAAACATCTTGTCGCTATTTCGGACAGGAAAGTTGATTCGTGAGTTTGGAAAGACGCAATGATTGATGTTATTGCTGGTGCCCAAACCACGTACACGAAACCAGGCATATTGTCGATTAAGAAACGTAAATTATTAATATACATGCATTTCTCATGTTGCTTGGGTACTGTAGTCTGTAGTTTGAAAACCCCCCAAGAACAATCGAAACTGTATGTGCATGACTGCTAGTATATAGAACAACAATATGGCTTAGATTTCGCCGAGCACAGTATGTGGTTTACAAAGCTCAGAGAGTTTATGTTACGCATGGTAAGTTTTACTTTGAAGAGAATATTCTTACGAACCGAGGTCATACGTGTAATGAATATTCTTTCAGACTACATGCTATAAAGCCTGGTTCTCATATGTCGCCGATCGTCGCCGACCCATGATTTAGATGCATGTTAAGTAAAAGAATAAAAGCACTGCTTTCTGCATTGTTCTTTATTACTTAACATGCTGCTGCACTTCCCGTTTTAACATGCATCTAAATCACAAATCACCGACGATCGGCGACATATGAGAACTAGGCTTTAGTAGCAAGAGTAGCTGTATATAGACAGCTGGTGCATGTTTGAAAAACAATTTGGAAACCTAGTATAGTTAAGAGTACGTACGTTTACACAGTATTTTCCCTGACGAATTCGGAACAATGTACCTATAAGCATAGTCAATCGAGATATGGTCTGGAAACTCGGCAAACTTCAAAGCGCCTATAATGAGCTGTGATTTTATGTTGAACCGTACCTTACACCGTGCACATCCTTTGTATTAGGTTTATTAATATTTAAATAGCACGGTTGAGTGATTGAACTGAAACGTTGCTATTGGACAATTCGTTCATTATACTAAAATACAATGTGTTCAGTGACCGTGCACCGTGCACAAAACTGCATAAAGGCGAACAAAAAGATAGACCAAAGGCTTTAGCTGAGTTTCCAGACCATATCTCGATTGACTATGCTATAAGCTTGCACCGTTCGGTCTGTTTTCACGCCGAAACCGTCCAGTTTTGAACCCGTGTAAGAAAATAAGAAATCTTTCACTTTGGAGTTTGTAAAGTTTTGTTAGTTCTTGCTGTACAAGCTGCCGTTAGTTAGTATAGTACTTTCAGCTTGGAGTTTGTAATGTTTTGTTATATTAGTTCTTGCTGTACAAGCTGTCGTTAGTTAGTATATAGTACTTTCAGATTGGAGTTTGTAATGTTTTGTTATATTAGTTCTTGCTGTACAAGCTGTCGTTAGATGGCAAAACACAAAAATACTTTGAACAGGACAGACCAAATATCACAGTCAGACTGCATGCAAGCTACAGCAAGAACTAACAAAACGTCACAAACTCCAAGCTGAAAGTACTATACTAAGTAAACTAACGACACCTTGTACAGCAAGAACTATATTTTCGCCATATAAAATGCTCTGTCCCGCCTAACCGGGACGTTGTGACCAAATTATTAATATACATGCATTACTCATGTTGCTTGGGTACTGTAGTATGTAGTTTGAAAACAACAACAACAACAACAACAACAACAACAACAACAACAACAACAACAACAACAACAACAACAACAACAACAACAACAACAACAACAACAACAACAACAACAACAACAACAACAACAACAACAACAACAACAACAACAACAACAACAACAACAACAACGACAACAACAACAACAACAACAATCGAAACTGTATGTGCATGACTGCCAGTATATAGAACAACAATATGGCTTAGATTTCGCCGAGCACAGTATGTGGTTTACAAAGCTCAGAGAGTTTATTATGTTACGCATGGTAAATTTTATTTTGAAGAGAATATTCGTACGAACCGAGGTCATACGTGCAATGAATATTCTTTCAGACTACATGCTATAAGTAGCAAGGGTAGCTGTATAGTTAGTTTCAGAAATTGCAGCTTGATGTTAGTAATAATTGTTAGTTGTTTGCTGTACAAGCTGTGTTAGTTAGTTAGTAATACTCAGAAAAACTCTGAGCTCTGATGGTTAGAGCGTCTGGCTAGCATTCAGAAGGTTGTGGGATCGAGTCCCGCTCAGAGCTCAGAGTTTTTCTGAGTATTACTAACTAACACAGCTAGCTTGTACAGCAAACAACTAACAATTATTGTAGCTGTATAGCTGTATATAGACAGCTGGTGCATGTTTGAAAAACAATTTGGAAACCCAAGTAGTTAAGAGTACGTACGTTTACACAGTATTTTCCCTGACGAATTCGGAACAATATACCTAAGCTTGCACCGTTCGGTCTGTTTTCACACCGGAACTGTCCAGTTTTGAACCTGTGCAAGAAAATAAGAATATATACGTATACTTTCACTTTGGAGTTTGTAATCTTTAGTTCTTGCTGCAATAGTACTTTCAGCTTGGAGTTTGTAATGTTTTGTTAGTTCTTTCTGCACAAGCTGTCGTTAGTATAGTACTTTCAGCTTGGAGTTTGTAATGTTTTGTTAGTTTTTGCTGCTGTACAAGCTGTCGTTAGATGGCAAAACACAGAAAAACTTTGAACAGGACAGACAAAATATCACAGACTGCATGCAAGCAAACGTTGCAAGCTCCAAGCTGAAAGTACTATACTAAATAAACTAACGACAGCTTGTACAGCAAGAACTATATTTTCGCCATATAAATGCTCTATCCCACCTAACCAGGAAGTTGTGACCAGTATTTATTTTGATTCTTAGACCCCGTTTACACGATGCCGGTACAATTTGAAAACGGAACAAAATCATGCCGTTTAGGCCTTGTGCGTTTACACGATACCGGCACAAAAATAACATGAAATGTTATATGCTGTATTTGCATACCGGCATGATTTTGTTCCGTTTTCAAATTGTACCGGCATCGTGTAAACGGGGTCTAAAAGTGATAACGGCTAGTAACTGAATCAAACCCAGGTCACAGGGGTGAAAGGCCCGTGGATTACCCACTGGGCCACTAACATTATTAATTTAGCTTTTACATGTGCTGTTACACGGTGCGATTTTTCTTGCAACTTGCAAAAATTTACATATGGAAAAATAAATCTCAAGTTGCAGGAAGGGTGTTACACGTTCAGCAATTTTTGTTGTAAGTTGCAGCAAAAAGTAGAACCCATCCAACTTTTCTTGCAACTTGCAACACGGCAAAAATGACAAAATCGCAAGTTGCTACGGGGTGTTACACGGTGCGATTTTTTATGCAACTTACAACATTCAGTGATTTGTTGCAAGTTGCAAGAAAAATCGCATCGTGTAACAGCACCTTTAAGGCGTGTTTCAAACGTCGCTCTTCTTATGTGCCGAACCTAATACAAGCATTATATTATTTAATTAAGTGCGGCAGAAGAGCGACGTTTGAATAAATTTGAAACTTGTGGCAAAACTTAGTAAATTAGGAGAGGGAGATAGTAATTATTAGAGCGGCAAGGCCTGTCGGGGAGCACGGGTGGCGTGTGCTGTTAGCGCGCTGCCTCTCACCAAAAAGTTAAGCCCGGTTAGACGGGGTTAGTACTTGGATGGGTGACCGCTTGGGAATGACCCGTTGTCGGGCTTGGACTCATGTGAGCAGAGTTGTAGTTGATCTCTCCTGTGCTTCGAGGGTTTTTCGCCGGGTTCTCCGGTTTTCCTCCCTCCATAAAATCAACACCTAACATCTTAGCTGTGATCCGTGGTCTGAACTGTGTCGTTGGGGGCTGCTTGGAGTGCCTTTGATATGCCTCGACACGGCCACGTTGATCTGCGTCCTTCGCAATTCAGCCGCTGGCTGCAAGTAAGGATGATTAGCCACCCAGTCCTTTATCCGTTCCTTTATCCTTTGTCGCATTATGCGACGTTGGAGCGACTCCAAACTTGGAACTTTTCATGTGCCGAACCTAATGCATAACTTATTTTACAGTGAGACGCCTTGTACCGTGGCCACCTAACAAAGTTTTGATCAAGTTAGTTAATCAGAAAACAAGAACTTTTCTACAGCCACAGGCTATATTCATAGATGCTAGAGCTGCAAGCTAATGTTGTGGCATGTTTCTAGTCCAATACGAGTTTGCTGATTGGCTATATAACTTAATCAAAACTTCGCTTGGTGGCCACGGTACATGCGTCTCACTGTAATGTATTACTCGCTGCCACTGACAATGCGCCAGGTTTTTGCCGGGTTTTAATACTTTGAGGAATCAGGTTCGACGAATTAAGGCGGTTTTCCACTAGGCGAAATGTCGTGCGAAGCGACATTTTCTTTTGTCTCGCAAGCTCTCGAGTGGAACTAATTAGCCAAGACAAAAGAAAAATGTCGAGTCGGTCGACAAATGTCGCCTGGTGCATGGAAAACCGCCTTTAAGTTCGACGCTTGAATCGACGCCGTCCACAGCCGCTCCAACGTCGAATCTATTTGTATTAAGGCTGTTTTCCACTAGGCGATATTTTTCGAGCGAAGCGACTTTTTTCTTTTGCCTTGGCTAATTAGTTCCACCCGAGAGCTTACGGGACAGGAGAAAATATCGCTTCCGCGACATTTTTCGCCTAGTGGAAAACCGTATTTATAGGTTTGGCGCACGAGAAGAGCGACATTTGAAACGGACCTAACTCACTCCCCAACACGTTCATCTGTCATCTAGACTTGGGAGAGCGGGGTTACGAGTATTTTTTATAAACTATATACAATTAATATTGCGTTTTGTTTTTCTTTTTTGCAGGTGATCCGTGGCGTTCTGTTGTTTGTTTTGTTTAACTGGCAACTGGTGGCAGGTGAGAATGCCGCCTGTTCACATGAGGCGATTTATCTCAGGGGGGGGGGGGGGGGTAAAGTTATTTACTACCCCCGAGATATCTCGGTGTTAGGTCCTTAGGGTTTGTTTGTTCACATGAGACCGTGTCGTGTACACGCGTAAAAACGCACAACTTGTTCACGGTTGTCAACAGGCGTGAACATTCATCGTTGTTATTCATCATGCTGTTACATCTTGTATCATGTGCGAACAACGTTGTTGGCTATCAAAAATGTGCTGTTGGAACAACTTGTTCATGACTGTTGATTTATCCTTGAACAAGTTGTTCGAACCATAAGTGAACAACTTGTTGACAACTTGTTCACGGCGAGCAGCACAACACAACAATGTTACAACAATGGTGAACATGGTTGATGTATCAACACGTTCTTCGGTTGTTACAACATGCGTGAACAACGGTTGTTGTTTCATCAAGCAGTAACAACTTGATGGACAATGTTGTTCATTTATCAATGTTGTTCACATATGTCAACAAGTTGTTAGTGTTACATCATTGTTGCAAGTTGTTACAGCATTGTTCAGGCAACAATGCTGTAACAACTTGCGAGATTTTTACGCGTGTAGTCGATAGAACGCCGGACTGGTAAATCGAAGGTCGCGGGTTTGAATCCCAGCCGACGTCGAGTAGAGTTTGTCTTCTCTACTTGCCCGGTATAGTTCGTCACTCGGAGTAGTCTGTCTGTCTGTCTGTCTGTCTGTCTGTCTGTCTGTCTGTCTGTCTGTCTGTCTGTCTGTCTGTCTGTCTGTCTGTCTGTCTGTCTGTCTGTCTGTCTGTCCGTCCGTCCGTCCGTCCGTCCGTCCGTCCGTCCGTCCGTCCGTCCGTCCGTCCGTCCGTCCGTCCGTCCGTCCGTCCGTCCGTCCGTCCGTCCGTCCGTCCGTCCGTCCGTCCGTCCGTCCGTCCGTCCGTCTGTCTGTCTGTCTGTCTGCCCGTCCATCTGTCCGTCCGTCCGTCCGTCCTTCCGTCCGTCCGTCCGTCCGTCCGTCCGTCCGTCCGTCCGTCCGTCCGTCTGTCTGTCTGTCTGTCTGTCTGTCTGTCTGTCTGTCTGTCTGTCTGTCTGTCTGTCTGTCTGTCTGTCTGTCTGTCTGTCTGTTGCTAGGATATCTCACAAAATACTGCACAGATTTTCATGAAAGTTTGTGGAAAGTTGGATTATAAGCCAAGGATTAACCCATTCAATTTTGATTGAAATTCTAATGAGAAATTAATAAAAACCTGACCACAACATTCTCCGTGTAGAAGAAATGTTTGATTGCGCTCTTTCTCCTTATTTTATGCAAACATTTCTGCATAATTCCAGTACGAATGCAATCAAGTATTCTATTCATTCATACATGTGTAGGTCTCGCGGGCTAGCCTGGTTAGCGGGATGTCTCGTTTTCTTTTGAAACATCTCTAATAACCCGCTGGCAGAGGTATTTGCAGTCTGTGACTGCCCTCTTGTTCATTGTCGTTATTTAGGAGTTGACGATGGAGTACAGTTACAGAGTAAATTCGCTTTGACATGCGTCGAGTTTAATTCAACTAGTAATGCGATTGCGTCGACACAGTGTGACGACGCTAACTTGTATCAAAAGTGGCAATGGATGAATGGCAAGATGCTTCGAAATCTCGGGGCAGATAAATGCTTGGAGATGTTTGCTGGCAGCCCACGACTCAGAGCGCGCACGTGTGATGTGGAAGTAAGACAACAGCGTTTTACGTGTTGTTTTAACACTATCAATGGTGCAAAAACGAACCAAGGCACCAATATTATAGGCTTATATGTCAATAATGTCGTAACGCCTGTTTTTGAAAGATATGGAAATGTGCGGACAAGGTGGAAAAAATATGGAGGAAAAGTTGGTGACTCAATTTGTACTGCCGCCAACTTTAGAGGTAATGATATTATTATAATAATAATAATGATAATAATAATAATAATAATAATAATAGTAATAGTAATAGTGATAGTGATAGTGATAGTGATAGTGATAGTGATAGTGATAGTGATAGTGATAGTGATAGTGATAGTGATAGTGATAGTGATAGTGATAGTGATAGTGATAGTGATAGTGATAGTGATAGTGATAGTGATAGTGATAGTGATAGTGATAGTGATAGTGATAGTGATAGTGATAGTGATAGTGATAGTGATAGTGATAGTGATAGTGATAGTGATAGTGATAGTGATAGTGATAGTGATAGTGATAGTGATAGTGATAGTGATAGTGATAGTGATAGTGATAGTGATAGTGATAGTGATAGTAATAGTAGTATATAGTAATACATAACAATATATTATAATAAACATGATATATAATATCACAATATGTAATATATAAATACATAATATAACAAAAGCGATAGTCATTATCAAAGTCATACTAAGACTAAGACTCTTAGTCTTAGCCTTAGCCTTAGCCTTAGCCTTAGCCTTAGCCTTAGCCTTAGCCTTAGCCTTAGCCTTAGCCTTAGCCTTAGCCTTAGCCTTAGCCTTAGCCTTAGCCTTAGCCTTAGCCTTAGCCTTAGCCTTAGCCTTAGCCTTAGCCTTAGCCTTAGCCTTAGCCTTAGCCTTAGCCTTAGCCTTAGCCTTAGCCTTAGCCTTAGCCTTAGCCTTAGTCACAGGCTAAGGCTAAGGCTAGTGCATAGTGCACAGTGCATAATAGTGGTTTGCACTTGACGTCATGGTGGCCATGTTGGAGGAACTTTAACAAAAGAATTAATTAGCAGCTATTGTATTTGGAGTATGTTTTCCTCCAACATGACCGCCGTATCTTTGTCTTCTAAATCTCAAGGGATTGATTGCAAACCACCAATAGACGAGTTTCAGGGTGTTGCGTGCGCATCGTTTTGGAAAGAAATTGGCGGGCTCTTGGCGGGCTCCCCACAAAGTAAAGGCTGATTTCCAGTCAGTGGAATTTTGCGAGCGGGCGGAATTTTTCTTTGTCTTTTGTGCTCTGAATTAGATTCGTTCCGCTCGAGTGCTCACAAGACAAAGAAAAATTCCGCCCGCTCGCAATATTCCACTGACTGGAAATCAGCCTTAAGGAATGGCAAACAGACTTGCTAGCGAGCCAACAACAGCAGAATAACAATGTTTTATATCCAGAAACTGTATCTACACTTTGTTTATTTTAAACAGTATGTTTACTTTGAGTGGAGTTTGCCAGTTGTTTTGAAAAATGATGCGCGCGCAACACCCTGAAACTCGCCTATAGTGATGGTGATAGTTTTGTCGTCGTTGTTGTGTTCGTCGTCGTTGTTATGCAAACAACTTTTAAATCTTTGATTTCCGTAGATCATTCTAAGTGGTGGAGATTGGCCGGTGGAATGAGAAACGTTGACACCGGATTAAACCGTTGGATTATAGCTACAAATGACGACGACAAGATTTTCATTCTGGACAGTACCGGAAGAAGGCAAAGTGTAAATGGTGACCTTCTTTCGGCGTCCGTTGGACCTCAGGGATTATGGGGGGTAAACGCTGCCTCCGACTTATATTATACACCTTCGCCCATGGAGGTTTCATGGCATGCTTCTGTTTCCCTTCTATGGGAGTTCATGGGAAGCGGTTATGGTATGGTAGACTTTAAAATGCCAGGCAAAGGTTTCGCTGTGAAACAAGACAACCAATTTTGTGCTCGTTTGGGGATTTCCGACGCAACCCCCCGAGGAATTGGCTGGCAATGCGTGCCACTAGTAACCGACGTTTCACACTTATCTTGCGGAGTAACTGGTTGTTTTATCATCACAGACAAAACAGTTCACTTCAGAGCTGAAATAACGGATGCTAATCCCACTGGAACAGAATGGATACCTCTGGAGAACCCTACCCTTACCAAGTTGGTTAATGTTGCAGCTGGACCCATTTACGAACTCTGGGCAATTAGCAACAAATGGGTTGTTTTCCGGAGAGCGGGAATTGACGACGAGAATCCCAAGGGAATTAAGTGGGAGCGCGTGCCTGGACTTATGTTGAAATCTGTTAGTATTGGAATTTTTGGACCAATTGGGATTACATCTGAACACAACCAAGTTGTTATTCTTAATGGTAAGTCAGAGTTGCAAAAAAGCTGCGGGTATGCGGGTACCACCCGGAGGAAGGTTTACTTTAGTGAGGAAGGTTTAAAGTGAAATTATGTAATTAACAGAGGCATTTTGTTAACCTGTTTGGTATTCTATTATGCTGTTTTGCATTTCGTTGTGCCGTTTCGTATTTCATTATGCTGTTTTGCATTCTATTATGCCGTTTCGTATTTCATTATGCTGTTTTGCATTCTATTATGCTGTTTCGTATTTCATTATGCTGTTTTGCCTTCTATTATGCCGTTTCGTATTTCATTATGCTGTTTTGCATTCTATTATGCTTACGTCATGTTCTGCATGACTCTCAGTAACACTTTTTAGCACACACGGAAGCGCGGCAAAACTGGAACTAAGTTATATATATGTAAAAACATGGCCGAGGATTTGGAAGGACGGCAGTTTATAAGAAATCGCATTAGATGTTGTATTTTAAACATTTTGCATCAAGTCGAAGCTCGCGGTGGAGAAGTTGAATGTCGGGAAAATGCTCTCTTTAGACTAGAATGGCTATTTGGTGTCGTGACAAGGTACTATCAGTGTGGTTTTATTGATCGTCATGTTATCGATCTTCGTGCCGAAGCTTTGATTGATTTAACTTCAATATGCAGCTCAGAAGATATTAACGTTGAGCCCGAAATTATTTTCACAGGCAATCGAGGAAGATCAAGATTTAATATTCCTTACGATTACAGTTGAGCTTTCTTGTGGAGAGACTGTTTACCATTAAGCAAATCGCAGCCGCACTCGGTGTAAGTGAGCGTACAGTCGAGCGACGATTACAGCACTATACAAATCTAACTCTGGAAGAGCTGGACTCAACAGTTAGGGAAATATTAAGAACCCCTTATTGACATCCCAAAGTGCTGTAATCGTCGCTCGACTGTACGCTCACTTACACCGAGTGCGGCTGCGATTTGCTTAATGGTAAACAGTCTCTCCACAAGAAAGCTCAACTGTTCGTAAGGAATATTAAACCTTGGTCTTCCTCGATTGCCTGTGAAAATAACTTCGGGCTCTCAATCAAAGCTTCGGCAAGAAGATCGATAACATGACGATCAATAAAACCACACTGATAGTACCTTGTTAATTGTTACGACACCAAATAGCCATTCTAATCTAAAGAGAGCATTTTCCCGACATTCAGCTTCTCCACCGCGAGCTTCGACTTGATGCAAAATGTTTAAAATACAACATCCAATACGATTTCTTATAAACTGCCGTCTTTCCAAATCCTCGGCCATGTTTTTACATATATATAACTTAGTTCCAGTTTTGCGCGGCCGTGTGTACTAAAAAGTGTTACTGAGAGTCATGCAGAACATGACGTAAGCATAATGAAACATAATGAAAGCAAAATACGAAGTAGCGTAATGAAATACGAAACGGCATAATAGAATGCAAAACAGCATAATGAAATACGAAACGGCATAATAGAATGCAAAACAGCATAATGAAATACGAAACGGCATAATAGAATGCAAAACAGCATAATGAAATACGAAACGGCACAACGAAATGCAAAACAGCATAATAGAATACCAAACAGGTTAACAAAATGCCTCTGTTAATTACATAATGTAAAGTTGAATTTTGGCGGAAATCACCCCTCATAGGCAGTGGCAGCAGTTACATGTGTGAGCCATGTACGCTGATGTCTGCTGTGATTCCTGTATCTTCCCAGCAGTCGAGGGTAGTCAGTAGGCTGTCAGTCAGTCAGCGGCGGTCAGTTATTAGTAGCTATTGTAGTATGCCAAAGCTTACCTAGGAAAACCTAGAAAACCAAGGTACTGTAAAAGTCACGCAGTATTTATGGACGTTGCAAAACACAAAATTCTCGCTGTATATTTTGAGGAAGGTTATGTAAACTTAAAAACCCATCCGGAGGAAGGTTGAATACTTTTTCCAACTCTGTGGTAAGTTTGTGTGTTTGACGCACGCAGGCTTTGTTCGGTGGCATTGGTTCCGAAAGGTGGCGTGACGAAGACGGACTTTAGACCCCGTTTACACGATGCCGGTACAATTTAAATACGGAACAAAATCATGCCGTTTGGGCCTTGCGTTTACACGATACCGGCACAAAAATAACATGAAATGTTATATGCTGTATTTGCATACCGGCATGATTTTGTTCCGTTTTCAAATTGTACCGGCATCGTGTAGCCAAAAAGTCTTGCGTTTACACGGTGCCGGTATAATATAATGACGGATTAGCATGTGACTATTCTCTTCCAATGAGAATTGAGAAGACTTTGTGAATACTGCTGACCCGAATACTGTGGTCGTATATATCGTGATTACCGTCATCAAACTGTTACTGCACGGGGCCGGGCGTTTACACGATACCAGTTAGTGTTCCGTTTTCATTTCATTTCATGCCGTCAAGGAACCCGTCTTCATTTTGTGCCGTTTTCATGTCATTTTTGTGCCGGTATCGTGTAAACGCAAGGCCTAAACGGCTTGATTTTGTTCCGTTTTCAAATTGTACCAGTCTTAGACCCCGTTTACACGATGCCTACATGTATCTACTGCGTCAGACTGCTCGAACTGACTCGGGATGTGATCGAAAAAACCTTCTGAAATTTGATTGGTCCCGAAGAATATTCTATTCTTCATTACTGTAACTAATAGTTTTTTTAATGACTTTATTGCCTATAGCAACTGGTGGTCAAACAGGGCGAAATACCCCCAATTGAACATGACGACCATGATGTTATAAGTGTTGGTTTTGCTGTGGGAGGAAAACCGGAGAACCCGGCGGAAAACCCTCGAAGCACAGGAGAGATCAACTACAACTCTACTCGCATTACGGGTTCATTCCCAAACGGTCATCCATCCAAGTACTAACCCCGTCTAACCGGGCTTAACTTTTTGGTGAGAGGCAGCGCGCTAACGGCACACGCCACCTGGCACCCGTGCTCCCCATGCTTCATACCGTTAAGGAACACGTTTTCATTTTCTGCCGTTTTCATGTCATTTTTCTGCCGGTATCGTGTAAACGCAAGGCCTAAATTAAACGGCATGATTTTGTTCCGTTTTCAAATTGCACCGGCATCGTGTAAACCTGGGTCTTAATATGCTTAGCTCGCCCTGATGATGCTTTATGGCCTGTTCATATGAGCCCGCGGCTGGCTTGGACACGCATTTTATTCAGATTGCGGTGTTCTGATGAGTCAACTGCGCCGCGCAGTAGGCTTTATATTGTGGTACTCTGATGAGTCGCACTCAAGTGTTGGCAACGCTTGATGTTCGTTCGTTCGTTCGTTCGTTCGTTCGTTCGTTCGTTCGTTCGTTCGTTTGTTCGTTCGTTCGTTCGTTCGTTCGTTCGTCCGTCCGTCCGTCCGTCCGTCCGTCCGTCCGTCCGTCCGTCCGTCCGTCCGTCCGTCCGTCCGTCCGTCCGTCCGTCCGTCCGTCCGTCCGTCCGTCCGTCCGTCCGTCCGTCCGTCCGTCCGTCCGTCTGTCTGTCTGTCTGTCTGTCTGTCTGTCTGTCTGTCTGTCTGTCTGTCTGTCTGTCTAATCCTTAATCACTGTCTGACTAAATCACTGCTTCTGCAAGTGTCCATAAGCGATATTATTTATCATTTGTTTTCTTTTCATGTATTAGGCTCACCTACACCCAAGCGGCAACGTGAACTAGACGAACTGTGTGAAGCCATTAGTCAATGTTCAGCATTATTGACGGGCATGTGTCGTACATCGGGTGACCAGTGTCACGCACGATATAGCCACCAAAACGATCTTTTATTCGACAACCAATGGCGATGTCATACACAAGAGTCTTTACTGAGGGATGGTCAGATTCGGGATAAGAATTCCCCTTGCTTCTATACTAGGGATGCCCAGTTGAAACCGATAGTTTTTAAAGCACCCGTTTTGGGAGATTTTACGAAGCAGATGTGGCTAGACCAAGCCTGCAACGATCCTTTGTATAACCCGAACCTAAGTGTGTGTTTGGCACCATATTACGCGTATGACGATAACGCTAATGGTTCATTGGTTTGTCGCTCTGTTGCTCCTAGCAACACATGTCCAACAGTAGGCGGACTGCACGACGTGTTGTTTCAGTTTACAAGAGGTAATAATTTATACATCATTAGAGGCGTGTGTAACCATAGAGATCATATAAATACTGGAGGGGGCATCCTATCTTAATTTCAGCCAACCACGGGTAGCCAATTGGAACGCCGCCATCTTGGAGGCAAACATTAGGGGCGCTGGTTGGCAAAGGACTGGGTCTAGTGCATTTGCCAACCAATTGACTGAAATATCATAGGTGATGGCGGCCCCCATGTGGTTACCAAATTTTCCCGCCAATGCCCCCTCTAGTATTTATATGATCTCTATGTGTGTAACACACAGGGCCGCCGAGTGGGGGGACTGGGTTAGGGGCCCCAGGCCTCCAACTTGAGAAGCGTCCCCTAAAATTTTTGAGATTCGAGTTTTTGATGTAAGATAACATGAGGCCCCGAAAGCGTAAAGATCAGCAACACTAACTTCATTTTTAGCCAACCCAGGGGATCACTGAGAACACGTACACACGACTCTATGACGTGTTACGTCATCAGTCCCCCCCCCCCCCAAAAAAAAAAAAAAATCAACCCATTTGTCATCACAAATGGGCTGTCGTGAGGCCCCAAATCGATAATTTTCTCTGGGCCCCACAATTTCTCGGCAGCCCTGGTCACCGCTGAAGTTAAGCCTGGATGGGTGACCACCTTAGCTTCATGTGACTAGAGTTGTTAGTTGTTGGTTTTCTCCTGTGCCTCGAAGGTTTTTCACCGGCCGTTCTCCCATGTTTTCCTCCCTCTAGGGCAGGGTATTGCAGAACCATAGCTGGCCATTGTTCCCGAGAAAAGTCCTCGGGTTTCAAATAAGTCCGGATGCGACGCAGGCTACATTGTTCCCAGTCTAAGCCTGGATTGTTGTAATACGTAATTGTATATATTTCCACACAGTGAACTTCTCTCATTTTAATTGATCAATAATCATTCGAAATCGTCATGTATGAAGACTGTTGTCTAGATATTGAAGAAATTAGTCTGTTTCGAAATATCAAATAGCCTAAGTACTATCATTCGACCTTCAGCTCCCAACTTGACCTGTAGCTCAGTTGGTAGAGCATCGGACTAGTAAACCGAAGGTCGCGGGTTCGGATCCCAGCTGGGCCAAGTAGAGTTTTCTCTATTTGTCCAGTATGGTTCATCACTCGGAGTAACACCTTATTATTATTCTCCACCCGAGTTCACTGCCCCACAATAATCATTCGAAATTTTCTCATGTTACTGTGTAACGTTATTTTGTGTTTTGTAATGACCAACGACATATATTATTTTATATAGCATCGTGTGGCGATATCCCGCTTGGAAGCTCCAATGGTGTGCTTCCAGATTCTGCATTCTGGGCCACCAGTGCATCGGACGACCGACTGGCTCATAATGCCAGACTGACTGGTGGAAGCGCGTGGTGTACTCATTCAAGCAACGTTCAAAATGAATTCTTGGAATTGGAATTTGGATTACTGTACAAGATTTGTGCCATAGCAACTCGGGCGTTCGACAGCAAGTTTGTGACTTCATACAAGTTACAATATTCGTCTGACTACGTCTTGTGGAAATATTCCTCAATATTTGGGACTGCAAAGGTGCGAGATTTCACGCTTTTGACTTACATCATATATTACATACAGTAGCGGTGCATTTTATGTTCCATAATCAAGGCGCCGCGGCAGTTTTTCTTTTTATTAATCGTCTTTGCCATTCCAATTTTCTTGCATTTAACCCAAAGGAAGGAAGGAAGGAAGGAAGGAAGGAAGGAAGGAAGGAAGGAAGGAAGGAAGGAAGGAAGGAAGGAAGGAAGGAAGGAAGGAAGGAAGGAAGGAAGGAAGGAAGGAAGGAAGGAAGGAAGGAAGGAAGGAAGGAAGGAAGGAAGGAAGGAAGGAAGGAAGGAAAAGAAAGAAAGAAAGAAAGAAAGAAAGAAAGAAAGAAAGAAAGAAAGAAAGAAAGAAAGAAAGAAAGAAAGAAAGAAAGAAAGAAAGAAAGAAAGAAAGAAAGAAAGAAAGAAAGAAAGAAAGAAAGAAAGAAAGAAAGAAAGAAAGAAAGAAAGAAAGAAAGAAAGAAAGAAAGAAAGAAAGAAAGAAAGAAGGAAGGACGGAAGGACGGAAGGAAGCATCCCTACTGTGGTGGCCTTTTAGGCCATGTCCACACTAATCCGTTTTCAAAGGAAAACGGAAACCTCGTCTTTTCTTCTCTTCTCTTCTCTTCTCTTCTCTTCTCTTCTCTTCTCTTCTCTTCTCTTCTCTTCTCTTCTCTTCTCTTCTCTTCTCTTCTCTTCTCTTCTCTTCTCTTCTCTTCTCTTTCTTCTTCTTCTTCTTCTCTCTTCTCTTCTCTTCTCTTCTTCTTCTTCTTCTTCTTCTCTTCTCTTCTCTTCTCTTCTCTTCTCTTCTCTTCTCTTCTCTTCTCT
>OZ036003.1:13491810-13504310 GCA_964035015.1 Corallium rubrum
TCTTGTCATTCTTGTCATTCTTGTCATTCTTGTCATTCTTGCCATTCTTGCCATTCTTGCCATTCTTGCCATTCTTGCCATTCTTGCCATTCTTGTCATTCTTGCCATTCTTGCCATTCTTGTCATTCTTGCCATTCTTGCCATTCTTGCCATTCTTGTCATTTTTGTCATTCGTTTCATTCTTGCCATTCTTGCCATTCTTGCCATTCTTTTCATTCTTGTCATTCTTTTAATTCTTGTCATTCTTGTCATTCTTGTCATTCTTGTCATTCTTGTCATTCTTGTTATTCATTCTTGTCATTCTTGTCATTCTTGTCATTCTTGTCATTCTTGTCATTCTTGTCATTCTTTTAAGTCTTGTCATTCTTGTCATTCTTGTCATTCTTGTCATTCTTGTCATTCTTGTCATTCTTGTCATTCTTGTCATTCTTGTCATTCTTGTCATTCTTTTAATTCTTGTCATTCTTGTCATTCTTGTCATTCTTGTCATTCTTGTCATTCTTGTTATTCATTCTTGTCATTCTTGTCATTCTTGTCATTCTTGTCATTCTTGTCATTCTTGCCATTCTTTTCATTCTTTCTTTTCATTCTTTCTGTGGTCTCTAAAGTCTACATCACACAGTAACACTGGTTTTGATATTTTTAGGAATTTAAGGGGAGCGAGAGCAATACAATCATCGAGAAACATTATCTACCCACTGTTATTGAAGCCAGGTTTTTAAGGCTCCGACCAGTTGCAGTCTCTACGCTTGAATTCTGCTTGAAAATTGAGGTTTATGGGCATTCAAAAGGTACATTATACAGGGTGTATAAAAAAAAAGGCTACCCTTAGAAAATATAATTAACATTCTTTTCAAATAACCTGTTGTATATTGACAGCCCTGTGGTCAGTTGAACCATTTTTAATCGAACTGATATGAATATAATTAACATTTTTATTTCAGTTATGCTCCTTCATACGTTTAGAAGTTATCGTAATTTCCCAGGTGTATACGACCATTTGTTTTTTACGCATCCGTGACTTCAGAGGTGTCCAGGGCTGTCAATATACAATAGGTTATTTGAAAAGAATGTTAATTATATTTTCTAAGGGTAGCCTTTTTTTTGATACACCCTGTAGAACTCTCTTGTAATGGCAACCAATTTGAATATTTCTTTATGTACACCTCACTGATCTCAAATAATAGACTCATTATACTGGATAGAGCATCTATTGTTTCGTGCGTGGCAAAAATTTGAAGTCGGAAGTGAGGTTAAAAATCTCGCGGCGGCCATATCCGGTGGGACCCACAATATTGCTGAATCATAGTTTTCGCCTCTGGTTTTCGCTTTAAATGATCGGGTTTTTAACGAAAACCAGCTACATTTTTGTGGCATGTATCTGTCGCTATGGGAGAACTTAAAAGTGGCTGTATGAAAACCAAGTGGGTCCCACCTGAAATGTCCGCCACTAATTTATTCCGACTTCACAGCGAGCACCGGATGCTTTATCCAGTATAATGAATCTATTATTTGAGATCAGTGGTACACCTCAATAAGCGTTTCACCATTTTCACGCTTTTTCTCTCTCTCGGCAAGTTAAAAGAATCTGCTTCCTAACCAAGGGCCTGTTTATATCCAGGTATACCGGGATCTCGGCTTGTAGATAATTTACTGATCTCGGTGAAGCAACTAGGATCCTGGTTAGGCGGGAAAAATGCCAGTCCGTATAAACGCAATATCCCAGTAGACCGGGATGAAGTTTACTGACTGCAGTGCTTGTAACTTTGATTATTACGGTCAGAATTTCGTCCAAACGGTCAGGTCTAGAGACAAAACACTGAATAAAAGTGAAATAACTTCTAACATAGTAGAATTAGGGTGAGTTTTTTGTGCTCCATTTCCTTAAATTCCCGCTCTCTTTGACCCAGGATAAAATTTAGCCCGTGCAACCGGGGTTGAAGCTAGTCAAAAATAAGTCGCAGCTTGTATTCTCTTTATTCTTTCTTTTTATTTATTTCTTGTGCTATTTTATTTGTTTTTGATTGTTCATTTCGTCCACCTTTCTTTAGAGACCGAAGCCGACTCTTGTGAATATTATCGTACTCGTCTTTACGCTACCGAAGATGGGTTCTACAATATTTACTCGAATGAAAGCGAAACAAAGAAAGTCGTTTTTTGCCTGGGCCTCGACAACAACGTTACAGCAACGGACGTCCCAATCGACGAAAATGGTACGATTTCTTTCGCTCTAAATAACCTTTAAACGGCAATGGCAACAAAAATCAACATTGTTTCTCAATTTTTCAATTTATGACATTCTGAGAATTAAGTTTGTCTTATTTGAAAGAACACTTCACATTATGGAGTAATCTTTTGCAGTTTTTCGTTTTCGTTTCCTTGCTTTGTTCTTGAGGTATTTTAGTTTGTTTGATGTGCAAATTAAACATTTTGACGTCGTAGGTGCATAATGAGGCAAATGAGCCATCGGAGAAGGTTAGATATCTTTTCTATTATCAAACCAAATTAATTTGAATGAAGCATATGGATGTGTTTCGCCCACAACGCTAAACATGTAGATCTTCAAGTGATTATTATATTTGATAATAGCAAAGATATATAACTTTTTCACGTTTCATTATACACGTGTGACCTCAAAATGTTTAATTTGCATATCAAACAAACTGAAATATCTCAAGAACGAAGCAAGGAAACGAAAAACTGCAAAAGATGTTACTCTATCAGTTTAAGTGTTCTTTCAAATAAGACAAACTTAATTTTCGTTTCATGGGCACTTTAATAAGTATAGGTAATCATATGATAGCGAGTACAATTAAGGATTTACACTACAAGTGATATTTGAAAATTTTGCTAAAATTGCAATTTGGCATAATTTTCAAATATCACGAGTAGTGTAAATCCTTAATTGTACGAGCAAAATCATATGATTACTCATTTAGTATATGCATGACAAAATTACGACACGTACGCTTCGTACTCACTCACGCCTTTAAAAACATCTTGTTTCATTACTTGACAAAAAACATTTTCACTCTGGGTGTTCTCCGTACTCGTTTCAAAATATTTACATGGAATTTTTAGTTCATAGTGTACCACAAGTCGTTGGAAATGTGAAAACTTTCCATTGCGGAATTGGCAGCCATTTTGAATTTTATCGTCAACATCGTTCCCAGGGCCTTGGGAGCAGTACAATTAATAAAATAATTGTACGTACTCCTCTCAACCAATCAGAATGTAGTAATTTTTTCATGCATGTAATAAACATAGTAACATGAAAGTTTTTTGGCAACAACCACATCGCTAATTTCGACAACAAAAACAATCTTAGTTAGTTTCAGAAATTGCAGCTTGATGTTAGTAATAATTGTCGGTTGTTTGCTGTACAAGCTGTGTTAGTTAGTAATACTCAGAAAAACTCTGAGCTCTAAGCGGGACTCGAACCCACAACCTTCTCAACCCACAACTAGCTCAGAGTTTTTCTGAGTATTACTAACTAACACAGCTTGTACAGCAAACAACTGACAATTATTAAAAACAATCTTGTCATCCGCCATCTTGTACAATTTTTGATACGCGTCTGACGTCAAAAGCTGGGTAAAGCAAAATCCTTACTTAGGGGGTGTTCATATGATCCCGGTAAGCGGGATGGCCCGGTAAGCAAAACGAAGTCTGTTTTGTGTTCATGTGGTAGTTTTCATCCCGCCTACCGAGGAGAAATCATGACTAAAATTAGCTTGTCTGATGATCCGTGACTAGACATCAGCCATCAAAGATCGCAATTTTGTCGTATTGCACATGTTTGTATGCTTCATAATCAATCCATTTATTATACAATTGTGATTTATATGCCAATAACAATAAAATCTTCAACTATTCTTAATTCCACAAAAAAAGAACTAACTTTTGTGATGTGTTCATATGGGAAAATTTCATCCCGCCTACTTATGATCTCGGCACACGCTGCCGAGATCTCGGTAAGCGGGCCAGCCCGCTTTCTCATATGAACGCAAAGCAAATTTTTATAGGAAAATAACTCCGTAACCGGGATCATATGAACACCCCCTTAACAAATAAAACATAAAGCTCCGTGCATATTTACTCTTATAAGAGCCATTAGGCGATAGCTGAGTGCCTATATAATGGCTGGGGATTTTACATATTAATATTTTACATATGCAAGTATATTAGAATGTTTTTTCACGTGATCTCCATCTTCTCACAAACGCCCTGTGGACGAGGTTGCAGTTCACCAGCTTTCGGTTTTACATTTACTTTTAAAACTTGTTGCCTATTTCATTTAGATGTTAAACTATTCTGGCCTCTGAATTCAACGCAACAGGGCGACACGTTACTCACTATTCATGGTAGAACGGGTGTTGAGGTTTTTCAAATTAACCAAAGCAAAATTCTTGGAAATTTTCATGGTTGGTGTGTGTCTAACCCAAACCTTTGCGACGATGGACTAACCGTTGAAATATGGCTATGGTTTAAGTGTACTACTTCGGGAGGAAAAACTGTTGTGATTCAGTCAGGCTCTGAACACTCCAGAGGTTTTACTCTTTACATCAAGAACCTACATGTCTGCTTTGAAGTCCGCGACGACTGGTCGATCTGGAAAACTTGCGTGGGTGAGCTTGGAAATGGTAACCGCTGGCTACACGTGGCCGCATCATGGTCTCATGTCGCTGGTCTCGCGCTTATCGTGGATGATCCCGCGAGACGCGACGTGAGTAACGCGACCCACTGGTCTACTCCGCTTGACGATTTTGATAGCTTGCTGCGTTTAGGATCGCC
Organism: Corallium rubrum; assembly: GCA_964035015.1. Classification (NCBI taxonomy): domain Eukaryota; kingdom Metazoa; phylum Cnidaria; class Anthozoa; order Scleralcyonacea; family Coralliidae; genus Corallium; species Corallium rubrum. Next base: position 13,496,605 of record OZ036003.1, read on the forward strand.
CGCATTGGATCCAGACCAAAATTGTTCGGTCGTCGTCAATTCTCTGTCAATTTCTTTGCGACAATTTTCAGATGATAAACTAAACGGTCTATTCAGAGATGGTACGTTGTTACACTATATAGTTTTTTTATTTTTAGTTTTTTTAAATTTTAAAGGACATAATTGGCAACAAAAATTAAGTTTGTCTAATTTGAAAGAACTCATAAAATTCAAAAATTGTAATAGAAGATCTTTTAGAATTTTTTCGTATTTTTCTTCGTTTTCAAGATATTTAAATATGTAAGTGAATGGTTTCTGACGTGCAGGGTGCAGTTATATCTCTAAATTTGTTCAACGAAATCACTTGAAACTGTGCACATAAAAACGCCTTGTGACACTGAACATTTCATAACCTGAGCATTTCTGATGTTGCTTTGTGTAAAAATAAACAAAGTGAACGCCGTCGTCGTTCTACACAAGACGTCATTGAGAGCATTTTCACGTTCTTGAGACGACGTTTGTTTTACTACAATGAGACATACTTTTAAACTAGACTGAAACTTGTATTTTAGGGGGGATAATTTCATTACAATGTGAAATAGAGGATCTGTATTTTTATATAAAGATGAAATTTAAGCTTATGAGCTAACAGCTTAAATATTTGATTATTCATAGCCTTTGTTTTTGGGTAAAAAAGTCTTTTCAAAGAATGCTCGGTTCAGTAGTTTTGTATTGTATTCCTGTTCGTCCGTGTCTCAAAAACGCCTAATATGCTTAAGCTCTCTACTATCTCACAAAATACCCCACACGTTTTCGTGAAAGTTTGTGGAAAGATTGACCATAGATCAAGGACCAAACCTTTTAATTTTGGTTAAATTGGGATGAAATTTGGATGAGAAATTAATAAAAATCTGACCACAAGATTTTCCGTGTCGAAAAATATGTTCGACTTATTATCTTTTTTCGCTTATTATCCTTATTTTAGGCCAACATTTTTGCATAATTTTGGTACAGTGTAATCAAACATTTTATTCATTCATACAATGTGTAAGCCTTGTGTGTCATCTTGGTTAGCGGAATGGATTCACCCGTTCTTTTGTTAAACATCTCTAACAACCCTTTGTTTTATATATATTTTTAAAGATTATCTCCTATCCGACATGGGTGAAAGTTGCTCAAGCGCTTGTTTGAGAAAAGGCCGACGTTGTTATCCTGTCATGGACACCAATATTACTGCTGCATTTGAAGATCTGGGTATTAGATGTCCTAGTGGATCGGTGATTGGTGGAAGTCAACCACTCGTAAGAGATACTGGGTTGTGTGCTGGCCTTACTGGCTTACCCGATAAGATATGCTGTGACTGCCAAGGCGACGAATACCGTCGCCTGTGTCGTTGTGAGCAACCTGGTAAGTGTTTTTTGTTTTGTGAAAAGTTTGAATGCAGGTTGCGGAGGTGGTGGTAGTTGTGGTGGTGGTGGTGGTGGTGGTGGTGGTAATGGTTGCTGTGGTGGTTCTGATGGTGGTTGTAGTGTTGGTTATTGTTGTGGTGGTAGTTGTGCCTTGTGGTGGTGGTACTTGTGGTGGTGGGAGTGGTGGTTGTGATGGTGGTTGTAGTGGTTGCGGTGGTTGTAGTGGTTGTAGTGGTGGTTATTGTTGTGGTGGTAGTTGTGCCTTGTGGTGGTGGTAGTTGTGGTGGTGGTTGTGTTGCGGTGGTGGTGGTAATTATTGTGGTGGTGGTTGCGGTGGTGGTTGTGGTAGTGGTTGTAGTGGTGGTTATTGTTGTGGTGGTAGTTGTGCCTTGTGGTGGTGGTAGTTGTGGTGGTGGTTGTGTTGCGGTGGTGGTGGTAATTATTGTGGTGGTGGTAGTTGTGGTTGCAGTGGTGGTAGTGGATGTAGTGGTGGTTGTTGTTGTGTTGGTAGTTGTGCCTTGTGGTGGTGGTGGTGGTAGTTGTCGTGGTGGTGGTAATTATTGTGGTGATGGTAGTTGTGGTTGCGGTAGTGGTTGGTAGTGGTTGTGGTGGTGGTGGTGGTGGTGGTGGTGGTAATTATTGTGGTGGTGGTGGTAGTTGTGGTTGTGGTAGTTTGTGGTGGTGGTCGTGGTTGCGGTGGTGGTTGTGATTGTGATGGTGGATGTAGTGGTGGTTGTTGTTGTTGTGGCGGAAGTTGTGCCTTGTGATGGTGGTGATGGTAGTTATGATGGTGGTAGCAGTTGTGGTGGTTGTGATAGTGGTTGCTGTTGCGGTGGTGATGCTTGTGGGTATGTTTGTGGATGGTGGTTGTGGTGGTTGCGCCCTTGGTGATCGTTGTTGTTTCTATCGTTGCTGTTACTGCTAGTCTGTTGTTGGTGTCAAGAGTAAGAATATATACATTGTAAGACCAAAACAGGACCAGCTGCGAAAATGCAACGTCAAGTCCTTCCGGCTGGTGATTGAACCCACGACCCCAGTGAAGTTATCCACTGGGTAAAGTTATCTGATTAACAATTCATCTTAGCCTCTAGTGAAAAGAGTATACTACCAGTCTGACTGTCACTTTTACTTTTTAGTGCATGGTTCTTTCACGGAGTGGTCGAATTGGAGCTTTTGTTCTCGATCTTGTGGTTCAGGCAGACGAATTAGGTCCCGAAGCTGCACAAATCCTTCTCCATTATACGGTGGTAATGTGTGCGAGGGGCCGTCGACCATGATGGAAGAGTGCCACAAACCTTCGTGTAATGGTATGTAGCGGTCTATTGACACCCTCCTGCGAGTAACTTTTCCACGGGCGCAGAGGGAGGCTGAGTCAGTGATACAACAGCGGTTTCACACAAATGAGTTGATCGAAAATAAGTGCATATACTCCAAGAGGAGAGTAAAAATATACTTTGATTATAACATAACCAAAACTCGTGTATATGAATTGTGTAAATCCGCTACTGCATGGGTAGACCCGGAAAAAGCGTTCAATGTTCCTTGGATCCTGAATTTACATTTACAAAAGTTTCTCAAAAATACGCAAAAGGCTTGTGTACCCACCCACTTACGTTGCGTATTTAACTTTTTTAGGAAAAGTAATGGAAATTTGTTAACGTGTATATTTCCCAATTAGATCTATATTGAGATGCCATTGAGTCAACCTCGTACCCAGGACCATTTGTAGGGAACTGGGCCAAGATGGCGAATAAAACAAAATGGCCTAGAACAAATGGCCCTGGTGGAGGCTAGCTCAAAATGCGCAGTATATTGCGCATTTTATTAACTAGAACTCAGTTCTTTACATAGTAATTATACCTAATTACACCTAATTATTGCATGGTTTAAAATATAATTTCCAAAATACAATTTAAAAAAAACAAAAACAAAATCAAACCGTCTGATTTACGCCATGAGCTCTTGACCAATCAGAGGCTGAGATAGCCTAGACTCCACCAGGGCCATTTGTTCCCACCATCTTGGCCCAGTTCCCTACAAATGGCCCTGGGTACGAGGTTGCCATTGAGTGCATAATTGCATTCCAAATAAGAAGTTGTTTTACTTTTTGGCTCGACTGGTTCTTACTGCATATAATGGGGGTTTAAATGCCAAAATTGTAGCCTACAGGTTCTTAATCACCAGGTTCCAAAACGCGGGTTTTTACTGTATTCCATTCGGTAGAATAATGAAGCCAGTCAGATCTTCTGGCGTGCGTGTTATTATTTCAATCAACTCTTTTGCATGTGCGGAACCGCTATCTATCGATGATTCAGCCTCCCTGAATGACGGGAATGACGGGTGGGTCTAACTTTCGCAATTCGACTTTGCTGTGAATTGATGTTGGAGACTTGGAGGACAGACGAACAACAAACAAACAAACAAACAAACAAACAAACAAACAAACAAACAAACAAACAAACAAACAAACGAACGAACGAACGAACGAACGAACGAACGAACGAACGAACGAACGAACGAACGAACGAACGAACGAACGAACGAACGAACGAACGAACGAACGAACGAACGAACGAACGAACGAACGAACGAACGAACGAACGAACGAACGAACGAACGAACGAACGAACGAACGAACGAACGAACGAACGAACGGACGGACGGACGGACGGACGGACGGACGGACGGACGGACGGACGGACGGACGGACAGAGGTGAAAACATAACTTTCTGGCCAAGGTAATAAACGTGGCGCATCGACAAACTTATCTGGAATTATAGTAATTAAAACATTGTATTTTGTATTTAGACGTACGCGGAGTTTTAAGAGAGATTTGGTTGGGTAGTGATACTGATTTTCAAAATATTGCTGCTCTTCAGGAGCACCCAACCTTTCCTTCGCACCCAACCTACATTGATTCACTCGAAGCGTTTGAAACGAGTACTTCCCGAACTCACTACGGACAACGACTGAGAGCCTATTTTCGACCGCCATCGTCAGGATTGTATGAATTCATAATGAGCTGTTCACACCACTGTGTTCTTTGGCTAAGCAAAGGTGCTGACATGAAGAAAAAGATTGTTAGTTTGTCATTACCAACGGCACATAATAAGAACTACCGCATGTGGGATGAGTAAGTACACATTAGCTACTGGATTAGGTGAATGTAATCTGCAGTTATGTTGGGGTTTTTTGTTTTTGGTGGTTATAGTTGTGGTGGTTGCAGTGGTGATTGTGGTTGCGGTGGTAGAGGTTGTGCTGGTGGTTGTCGTTGTGTTGGCGGTGGTTCTGATTGTGGTGGTGGTTATGGTTGTGGTGGTAGTGATTGTGGTTGTGTTGGTGTTGGTGTTGGTGGTGGTTGTGGTAGTGGTTATGGTTGTGGTGGTGGTGGTGGTGGTGGTGGTTGTGATGGTGGTTGTGGTTGTTGTTGTTGTGGTGGTAGTTGCGGTTGTTGTTGTGGTAGTGGTTGTGGTGGTAGTTATTGTGATGTTGGTGGTTGTGGTGGTGGTTGTTGTGATGGTAATTGTTGTTGTTGTTGTTGTGGTTGTTGTGATGGTGGTTGTTGTGATGGTTGTTGTTGTTGTTGTTGTTGTTGTTGTGGTGGTGGTGGTGGTGGTGGTTGTTGTGATTATGATGGTGGTTGTGGTTTTTGTTGTTGTTGTTGTTGTTGTTGTTGTTGTTGTGGTGGTGGTGGTTGTAGTTGTTGTTGTGATGGTGGTGGTGGTGGCGTTGCGGTGATTGTGCATCTGGTGGTGGTGGTTGTTTCAACTGTTGTTGGCCTAGCCTGTTGTTGCAGTTATTATTGTGACGTTCATGTTTCTGTCTGGCAATTTTTCAGATCAACAACTAAGTCGTCGATCCAACAGCATCTTGATAACACTAAGATCTACCATCTGGAAGCACTTCATGTTCATTATTCAGGCTCTGGTTACTTTGGTGTTGGCTACAAGTTGAGCACTGGGGAAACGCAGATCCCTATCACCAGCTCTCATCTTGTCTGGAGGTTTCAAGGTAATCACTGGGTTGCGTGCAGTCGAATATCAGTAAACTTGATGCTTCTAGAATTTCTTTTTAAAGCTCTCCATTTGTTGAACTAAGACTTAATTAAATGTCGAGAAGGAAGGTACGAAAGGTGTATTTGGATTTAGTGTTCACCTTCAGTCTTCCCTCCCTTCTTTCTTTCTTTCTTTCTTTCTTTCTTTCTTTCTTTCTTTCTTTCTTTCTTTCTTTCTTTCTTTCTTTCTTTCTTTCTTTCTTTCTTTCTTTCTTTCTTTCTTTCTTTCTTTCTTTCTTTGCTTCTTTCTTTCTTTCTTTCTTTCTTTCTTTCTTTCTTTCTTTCTTTCTTTCTTTCTTTCTTTCTTTCTTTCTTTCTTTCTTTCTTTCTTTCTTTCTTTCTTTCTTTCTTTCTTTCTTTCTTTCTTTCTCTCCTCCTCCCTCCCTCCCTCCCTCCCTCCCTCCCTCCCTCCCTCCCTCCCTCCCTCCCTCCCTCCCTCCCTCCCTCCCTCCCTCCCTCCCTCCCTCCCTCCCTCCCTCCCTCCCTCCCTCCCTCCCTCCCTCCCTCCCTCCCTCCCTCCCTCCCTCCCTCCCTCCCTCCCTCCCTCCCTCCCTCCCTCCCTCCCTCCCTCCCTCCCTCCCTCCCTCCCTCCCTCCCTCCCTCCCTCCCTCCCTCCCTCCCTCCCTCCCTCCCTCCCTCCCTCCCTCCCTTTCTTTCTTTCTTTCTTTCTTTCTTTCTTTCTTTCTTTCTTTCTTTCTTTCTTTCTTTCTTTCTTTCCTTCTTTTTTCTTTCCTTCCTTTCTTTCTTTTTTCTTTCCTTCCTTTCTTTTTTCCTTGCTTCATTTCTTCATTTGTTTGTCACCATTTTTGTATCTGCGCAACGCGCAGATATATTGCTATCGTTGTGTGTTTGTTTGTTTGTGTGTTAACTTTTTGGTGTAACCGCTGACCTGTAATGTGTGCAGTAGTGTGACTTTATATTCCTCGCCATATTGTATGAACTAAGGAGCGAGACGAAGAACAACATTATTTTCGAAGAAAGTCAATTGCAATGCTATATGATTGGAGTAGTATGATTCAGGGATACTTTAAAATGATTGCGTCTGACCGTACGCCAAGTGATAGCTTAATACTGCAATTTGATATTTGCGCTCATCTCAGTTCAAATAGATTTTTCTCCGTTCCTATTCTATACGATTTGTTCTAATTTACATATGTTGTACAGAATTTAACGCTCTATCTAATCGTACAAATTTCCCAAATGGCACAAACCTACAGACGATTGATTTACTTTAAATATGACCGCGTTCGACCGTACGCCAAGTAAATAGTGTGATAATGCAATTTGATATTTGCGCTCATCTCAATTCAAATATATTTTTCTCCGTTGCTATTCTAATACGATTTGTTTTAATTCACATATGTTGTACAGAATTTAACGCTCTATCTAACCGTGCAAGTTTCCCAAATGGCACAAACCTACAGACGATTGATTTACTTTAAATATGACCGCGTTTGACCGTACGCCAAGTAAATAGCGTAATAATGCAATTTCATATTTGCGCTCATGTCAGTTCAAATAGCCTTTTCTCCGTTGTTATTCTATACCATATTCTCTAATTCACATATGTTGTACAGAATTTAACGCTCTGTCTAACCGTACAAGTTTCCCAAATGGCACAAACCTACCGACGATTGATTTACTTTAAATATGACCGCGTTCGACCGTCCAAGTAAATAGCCGTATAATGCAATTTGATACTTGCGCTCATCTCAGTTCAACTGATATATTTTTCTCCGTTGTTACTCTATACGATTTGTTCTAATTCACATATGTCGTACAGAATTTAACGCTCTATCTAACCGTGCAAGTTTCCCAAATGGCACAAACCTACAGACGATTGATTTACTTTAAATATGACCGCGTTTGACCGTAGGCCAAGTAAATAGCGTAAATAATGCAATTTGATATTTGCGCTCATGTCAGTTCAAATAGCCTTTTCTCCGTACCTACACATGGCACGAACCTACAGACGATTCAGGGGTATTTAGACCCGCGGTAGCCGTATTCTTGGCCATTGGATATATCTTCCAGCAGTTAGCCGTTAAATTCTATATTTCCGACAAAGTTTTGCACAAAAACATTTCGGAGACAGGGGATATTGCTGATAAACTGGTTAAGTATTTTTAACATGACTTATAGTAAACTTGTGAGTGTGATCTACCACAGTTTTTGTGAGTCATGATGAGTCATGATAAAAAATTATTAAGGTCAGAGAACGTGTACTTTCTCTTTAATTATCTTATAAGATCTCGCTAAAATC
>OZ036003.1:13509310-13534310 GCA_964035015.1 Corallium rubrum
ACAGTAACAGTAACAGTAACAGTAACAGTAACAGTAACAGTAACAGTAACAGTAACAGTAACAGTGACAGTGACAGTGACAGTGACAGTGACAGTGACAGTGACAGTGACAGTGACAGTGACAGTAACAGTAACAGTAACAGTAACAGTAACAGTAACAGAACCATTACTTTGTCGACGCCAATATCACTCTTCACCCTTTCTATCTAGAGTGTTTGATCTTTCGTAAAGGTTTTTAGAAATTGGTTGAAAGGGATTCTAGAAGGATTCATTTTATTTATTCTATCTCATCTTATTTCATCTTATTTTATCTCATCTTATTTTATCTCATTTCATTTTGTCTCAATTTATTTCATCTCCGATTATCTCATCTTATCTCATCTCGTTTTATCTCATCTTATTTTATTTCATTTCATTTCATTTCATTTGGTTTTATCTCATCTTATCTCATCTCATTTTATCTCATTTTAGTTTATATCCTTTTATCTCATTTTATGTCTATTTCATTTTATCTAATTTTATCTCATTTCATTTTATCTCATTTTATCTCATTTCATTTTATCTCCTTTTATCTCATTTTATTTCATTTCATTTCATCTTTCATTTCATTTCATCGTTCATTTCATTTCGTTTCATTTCATTTCATTTCATCTTTCATTTCATCTCATCTCATTTCATTTCATTTCTTTTCATTGCATTTCATTTCATTTCATTTCATATCATTTCACTTTATTTTATTTCATCTCATTTCATTTCATTTCATCTCATTTCATTTTATTTTTAGGAATTTTCTGGAAATTACGATGCAAACACGGTTGTTATTAACACTTTGAACAGAATCGTTCGGACCGAGTATGTCAAGTTTTTTCCTTTGCTGTGGAATGAAAGTCCTTGTGTTCGTTTAGAATTTTATGGAAAAGATTGGGGTAAGTTATTTTGTACTAATGTGTATGATATTTACTTGCTAAGGCCTGGGTAAAATATTGAATGTTTTGTCGTTCGGACGGTCGGTTGGCTGATTAGTTGGTTGGTTGGTTGGTCGGTGGGTTTGGTCGGTTAGTTGGTTGGTGGATTGGTTAGTCGGTTTGTCGGTAGATTGGATGGATGGATGGATGGATGGATGGATGGATGGATGGATGGATGGATGGATGGATGGATGGATGGATGGATGGATGGATGGAGGGAGAGATGCAGGAATGGATGGACGGTTGGAGCCAGGAGCGAGGGAGGAAGGGAGGGATGGATGGGATGGATGGACGGTTAGAGCTAGGTGGGAGGGAGGGAGGGAAGGGAGGGAGGGAGGGAGGGAAGGAGGGAGGGAAGGGAGGGAGGGAGGGAAGGGAGGGAGGGAGGGCTGGCTTTCGTGAGGGTGGGAGGGATAGGATGGATGAATGGGGTGAGTACAATTTATGAGGTATTAAAAAACAAGACAACTTTGTTTAACTTGTTTTGACTACTCTTATAAAATCTATACTGTAGATAACGAATTTATCTGGCTTCGTGGTATGTTACGCGACACTTTGACGTTCGAGTTTTCTGGAAACGAGACTCAACGCACTGAACCAGTCAACAGTGTGCTATTTAATACACTCAGTCATCTGAAGTTATTTGGATTGAATACTCCTTGTCTTATTAGTCCAAACCATTGTCTCCGTGACTTCAAGATATATATAATCATATCTGTGAAGGACCCCACAGTTGAAGGATCCATTTTAACTACGTCTAATTTTAGTACTTCTGCTGTTGGAAGTTTCGTGTTCCTAAAGAACCAACAGATAGTTGTTCTTGTTCAGACAGAAACCCGAGTGTGGCGAGCGTCAGGTCCTGTGACACGAGCGGTCAACACTTTTTGTCCGGTTCTTATTATATGGTCTAAGGAATATTCTCTTAAGTTGAAGATTGGGAGTGACACATTTATTGGAGTAATGTCTTATGCTAAACACGTCAATACGTATGAAGAAGGCTTTAGTCAAGTTCTTAAAATTGGAGGCGGGCTGGATTTTTCTGCTTCTTACATAAAAATATATTTTACTGAAATTAACGAAGAAAGAAAACGTAAAAGGCTTTTTGCAGGTACGGGAATCTATGACTTCAGTTCGAGAAATATATGTTTGTGTGCGTGGTTAATTTTGTTTGACATGAGCGCAAAGGAAGGGAGGGAGGAAGGAAGGGAGGAGGAGAGGGAGAGAGGAGGGAGGGAGAAAGGAAGGAAGAATGGACGGGATGGAAGGAAGGAAGAATGGACGAGAAGGAAGGAAGGAAGGAAGGAAGGAAGGAAGGAAGGAAGGAAGGAAGGAAGGAAGGAAGGAAGGAAGGAAGGAAGGAAGGAAGAAGGGAAGGGAAGGGAAGGGAAGCGAAGCGAAGCGAAGGGAAGGGAAGGGAAGGGAAGGGAACGGAACGAACGAACGAACGAACGAACGAACGAACGAACGAACGAACGAACGAACGAACGAACGAACGAACGAGAGAAGGAATTTTAAAAGTCCAAGATATTACTAATTCGAATTTTTGTGTCTTCGAATAGTGGATGGTTTCTATTCCGAATGGACACCCTGGAGTTATTGCTCTAAATCTTGTGGTAACAATGGCGTTGAAAGACGTACTCGTAAATGTGACAATCCAGCTAAGGCGTTTCGTGGTGGCGGCTGTTGGAGATCACAAGAGGAAACCCGGCCTTGTCCAAGGCCATCTTGTGAAGGTAACTAATTATACGCAGTGTTTTGCATTTGACACTTTTTCGGTTTAACCCTTTGTAGCCGAAGACGTTCCCATGTGCTGAATAAAATCGTCTGGCGATAGCCAGAATAAAATTCTTAAAGTGGCCAATGGACTATAAAGGGTTAAACAAGAAGCGACACAAAAGACTCATTATCTTGGTCTTTATTTGATCGCGGAACTGAAGCACTGCAACGTGTTTTTTTTTTTTGTTATGACAAAAGAAACACAGCGCTACGCTGCGCTTTCATGACTGTTAAATGACCAAACAGAAACCCGGCTTAAAGCCGGTTTTCCACATGCGAATGAATTGGCGCGAATCAAGTTTCTCTTTTGTCTTATGAGCTCTGGGCTGGAACTAATTAGAAATCTATTCAATATTTAAAACAGAAATGTCGATTCGCGCGAAAAAATTCGCATGTGGAAAACCGGCTTAAGGCAACGTCAACTTTGAAGACATTACAACGTTTAAAGGGTATTGGCAATAAAAAATAAGTTTGTCTCATTTAAAAGAACTCGTCAAATGGTATAAGAAGACCTTTTACAATTTTTCCGTATTTGTTTTGGTTTTGGAAATATTTCGACCAAAACAACGTGCTGTCCGCCATCTTGTTGTAATATTGGGTCTAATTAACTAGGAAATTGGTGACGTCACAAGCAGGGTAAACCTGATGAAACTACTCCGTGGGTGACCAGATTTACACGGAAGGCTTTTTAAATGTTGTAGGTCAATTTAAAATGGAAATAGCGCAACAAAAAATCGAGTTTCTAGCTCATGATGTCATAAGGTTGGCAAGATAAAAAATTCACTTTACCCTGGTTATGTCGTCACATGCATAATTTTGCATATCGAAAATAATTCCAAGATGGCGGACAGCACGCTGTCTTTAGTCAAAATATTTCCAAAACCAAAACAAATACGGAAAAATTGTAAAAGGTCTTCTTATACCATTTGACGAGTTCTTTCAAATGAGATAAACGTAATTTTTATTGCCAATACCCTTTAATATTTAAAGAGAAAACGAACCACTAAATTCCTTATTAACCTTCCTTTTTCAACCTTTGAATCAACAACTCTTTTTCACTCAACCTTGTTCCTTCGTCGCCGCTTGGCCTGTACAATGACCTCGGGTAAATACTTTCCCGTACAGGGACGTAGCCAGGATTTTAAAAGGGGGGGGGGGGGGAAAGCCGAAATCAAAATAATTTTTTAGGGGGACGGGGGCATGCTCCCCCGGGAAATTTTGAAATCGAGAGTCGCTGAAATGCCATTTCCTGGCTTTTGGAGGAAGATTTTATAGACTCTAAGGGTTAAAAAACATCATATAAAATACTCAAAACACGCAAACGCCACATAGATACTCAAAATGCATACACTCAGTAGATTGAATACACTGTTTACAGTTTATTTCCTGACACAATTCATATTACATCAGTTTTGTAGTTACATGTCTGTTGTTTTATATCAAAAGGGGGGAGCCGCGGCTCCCCGTGGCCACGTCCCTGTTCCCGTACAGACCTCGCTCTTCGTTAATAAGTCTTTCTTCTGACTTATAGATAGCGATGGAGTTCTTCGTGAAGTCTGGCTAAACAAAAGTTCACTTCTGTTTTCTTTAAAAAACGTGTTCGATAACTACTCTAGCCACGTGGAAGTGGTACCCAGCTTTTCACACATCAACGACGGCCACCATTTGTTCGCAGAGAGGTTGAGAGCATTTCTGTTTGCTAATCGAACTGGTTTATTCCTGTTTCAATTGACCTGTTCCTTCCAATGTGAACTTTGGATAAGTTCCAGTGACGAAGCAGACCAGAAAGAGAAATTGTTGTCGATCGATGAAAGTAATCAAGCTGGACCACTGAGGTACTGGGTTTCATACAATTTACAGAAAAGCCAAAGTGATAGTCAATCGAGATATGGTCTGGAAACTCGGCAAACTTCAAAGCGCCTATAATGAGCTGTGATTTTATGTTGAACGTACCTTACACCGTGCACATCCTTTATTTTAGGTTTATTAATATTTAAAAAGCACGGTTGGGTGATTTAACTGAAACGTTGTTATTGGATAACTCGTTCATTATACTAAAAAATACATATAGATAGAACAAAGATTTTAACAAAAATGCATAAAGGAAAACAAAAAGATAGAACAAAGACTTTAGCTGAGTTTCCAGACCATATAATTTTGAATGACTATGGCCAAAGTAATAGCGTATATTAAAACTTGATTATTTGTTTCCCAGGGTTTTCCAGAGCGTTTCTTTAAGCGGTTATTCTACTTAGATCTAGCGCACTCAACCCACACTAGCCGCATTTGAGTCAACCCGAACCTCACTTGAGTCGCGCTTGAGCGCACTTGAGTCATGCTCACATGAGCGCACTTGAGTCACACTTGAACGCACTTGAGTCACATTTGAACGCACTTGAGTCACATTTGAACGCACTTGAGTCACGCTTGAGTCGCACTTGAACGCACTTGAGTCACACTTGAACGCACTTTAGCGCACTTGAACGCACTTTAGCGCACTTGAACGCACTTGAGTCACACTTGAACGCACTTGAGCACACTTAAACGCACTTGAGTCACACTTGAACGCACTTGAGTCGCACTTGAACGCACTTGAGTCGCACTTGAACGCACTTGAGCACACTTAAACGCGCTTGAGTCACACTTGAACGCACTTGAGTCGCACTTGAACGCACTTGAGTCACACTTGAACGCACTTGAGCACACTTAAACGCGCTTGAGTCACACTTGAACGCACTTGAGTCACACTTGAACGCACTTGAGCACACTTAAACGCACTTGAGTCACACTTGAACGCACTTGAGTCGCACTTGAACGCACTTGAGTCACATTTGAACGCACTTGAGTCACACTTGAACGCACTTGAGTCGCACTTGAACGCACTTGAGTCACACTTGAACGCATTTGAGCACACTTAAACGCACTTGAGTCACACTTGAACGCACTTGAGTCGCACTTGAACGCACTTGAGTCACATTTGAACGCACTTGAGTCACACTTGAACGCACTTGAGCACACTTGAACGCACTTGAGCACACTTAAACGCGCTTGAGTCACACTTGAACGCACTTGAGTCACACTTGAACGCACTTGAGCACACTTAAACGCACTTGAGTCACACTTGAACGCACTTGAGTCGCACTTGAACGCACTTGAGTCACATTTGAACGCACTTGAGTCACACTTGAACGCACTTGAGCACACTTGAACGCACTTGAGCACACTTGAACGCACTTGAGTCACACTTGAACGCACTTGAGTCACACTTGAACGCACTTGAGTCACACTTGAACGCACTTGAGTCACACTTGAACGCACTTGAGCACACTTGAACGCACTTGAGTTACACTTGAACGCACTTGAGTCACACTTGAACGCACTTGAGCACACTTAAACGCACTTGAGTCACACTTGAACGCACTTGAGTCGCACTTGAACGCACTTGAGTCACACTTGAACGCACTTGAGTCACACTTGAACGCACTTGAGTCACACTTGAACGCACTTGAGTCACACTTGAACGCACTTGAGTCACACTTGAACACACTTGTATGCACTTGAGTCACACTGGAACGCACTTGAACGCACTTGAGTCGCATTTGAGTCATGCACACTTGAACGTACTTGAGTCGCACTTGAACGCGCTTGAGTCGCACTTGAACGCACTTGAACGCACTTGAACGTACTTGAACGCACTTGAACGCACTTGAACGCACTTGAGTCGCATTTGGGTCATGCACACTTAACGTACTTGAGTCGCACTCGAACGCGCTTGAGTCGCACTTGAACGCGCTTGAACGCACTTGAACGCACTTGAGTCGCACTTGAGTCGCACTTGAGTCATGCACACTTGAACGCACTTGAACACACTTGAACGCACTTGAACGCACTTGAGTCGCATTTGAGTCATGCACACTTGAACGTACTTGAGTCACACTTGAACGCACTTGAACGCACTTGAGTCGCACTCGAACCTCACTTGAGTCGCACTTGAGTCACATTTGACTCGCACCTGCGTCACATTTGAGTCTACTCATGAAAAAGCATGAAAAAAGCAGTTATATTATCTTCTTAGAAATGGTTACTTAATCATGACAACGAATAATGAAAAAATGCATTGATTTGGCAATGTCAGAATGTTTTTCTTTTTAAGTTTTCATGCGCGACGTCAGGTGCACGTCACTGCTTGACGAGTAAAATCGTCTGGCGTTAGACCGAGTGAAACGATAAAGTGGTCCCACAACAACGTGCGTGAAAAGGGTTAATTGCGCGTTTTTGCACTACTAACTTGCATTTAATGATCTTTGCAGAAGTGTTACTGGAAATTTCCACTTCACTCTTGGCGAACACTACTATATTGAAGTGAAATCATTTGAAGTACAAGACGGAAGAAATCACTCAGTGTTAACCATTACTCCGCCAAACTCTGAATCACTCGGAGAAGATAATGGCTATTCACTGGTGCGACACAAACCAGGTATGTTAATATTGTTACAGTAATATAAAGCTTATGTAAATAAACTTTAACTTTGATTTTCTCTTTGATTTTTTCGACGAAGTTGTTTTTCAAAATTACTACGCCAATGGACTTACCAAATAGATCGTTTTAGAAGTTATTTAAAACATTCGCAGTGCGTGTTTTATCAGATATAAAACACTCGGCTATCGACTCGTGTCTGTATATCTGATAAAACACCGCTGCTCATGAACTAGAAATAGTGCAATTTCGCGTCCTCCCAAACTTCTCATGTTTCTATAACTCTCCCGCTCCCTCTCCCTCTCCCTCTCCCTCTCCCTCTCCCTCTCCCTCTCCCTCTCCCTCTCCCTCTCCCTCTCCCTCTCCCTCTCCCTCTCCCTCTCCCTCTCCCTCTCCCTCTCCCTCTCCCTCTCCCTCTCCCTCTCCCTCTCCCTCTCCCTCTCCCTTTCCCTCTCCCTCTCCCTCTCCCTCTCCCTCTCCCTCTCCCCCTCTCTCTCTATGTATATTTATATATATATATATATATATATATATATATATATATATATATATATATATAGCGAAGCGCGAGGTGAAACACATATCCCCGAGGGGCCTCAAAATGACGTACTTATTTTTCACATGGCGAGGTTGACAGGATTTCATAAGATAAGGAATGGTGCGGGGGATATTAGTCGGGAAGATTAGAGGAGAATATTATAGCGAGGAATGCTAGAGAGGAATATTAGAGCCTTAGAGGGGAATATTAGAGGGGAATATTAATCTATTGTTTTGCCAGGGGCTTTTGAATATATTATTGAATATATTCCCCTAAAAGAACAAAGGAAACCGAGGCATGTGAAAAATATATATATCACAGTCGTTAAGACAGGATGTGGGATAAACCACTATATATGTGACGTCAATATTATTATTGATTTTCCTTTTAATTTATTTAGACTGCCTTCATGGTTTGGGGATGGAGTCGGGTGCAATTGGAGATGAACAAATATCTAGCAGCGTATTCTCTAACTCACACGATGTATCGACTTTTGGGCGTTTAAATAGTCACAATCCATGGTGTAAGCGTGAAAGATATGACAGTGTAATTTACATTGATCTGCTTGAACTGCACTGGGTAGCTGGCGTAGCCGTTCAGGGCTACAAGGAAAATTGGGTTTCAGTAGTTTTTATAGGAAGATATTTAGCTCGCGACTGGCCTTCGCTTGCTGGACTTGAAAACCAATTACGTGTTAGTAAAAAAATTATTTTACCTCATTCATTGCCCGTGGTTACGCTTACACGCTTGATTTTAAGGGCCTGTTTATATGGAGCCGAGTTACTCGGCAAACCGAGTTACCCGCCATGTATAGAAATTCAATGCTATCCCGGCAGAGTGTTTATATGAGACAGGCGGGTAACTCGGCTAGCCGAGATCCCGGCAAAACAGTCGAGATCTCGGTATGCCGGGATGAAAATATTCCCATATAAACACTCTCTTGCCGGGTAACCCGGCTAGCCGAGTTGAATTCGTCACAACAGCGCACGCGCCACTTATGACGACAATCGGAAACAGTAGTTTCCCATGGAACGTGAAACCATTATAATGCGTGGGCGGCTTTGCCGAGTAACTCGTCTCATATAAACACTCATCTTTTTTGAACTCGGCTTGCCGGGTAACTCGCCTACCCGGGTAACTCGGCTCCATATAAACAGGCCCTTAGATGCATCATAGTATCTCGAAATAAATTTGCGGAACGCGACCAAAGGCTTTGTTCTATGTTTTGTTCACGTTTGCGCACTTTAAGGCCTGCGTCGCACAATAGACGAATTTAATTCAGACGAATTAAATTGTTTGAATTTTATTCGACGAAACTGCGAGGTATAACTTGATTAAATTCTACACGTCAATTAAATTCGTCTGAGTCAGACGGACAATGCCATGATAATGCGTGTTCGAGCTACACGCGATAATACGTGTTCGAGCTACACGCGATAATGCGTGTTCGAGCTACACGCGATAATGCGTGTTCGAGCTACACGCGATAATACGTGTTCGAGCTACACGCGATAATGCGTGTTCGAGCTACACGCGATAATGCGTGTTCGAGCTACACGCGATAATGCGTGTTCGAGCTACACGACGAATTATCGTCGCGAATTAAATGTTTCTCTTTTGTCTGTGACAATTCGGCGCCATGTTTCCAAGAAGCCGTTTTCAGGCTTAACGAGTCCAAGTAAAAACAAAAGCGTTTCATTTTGTTCAAAAAAATTTTTCGCAGTTCGATTCCGAAATAAATTTCCAGCAAAACGGTGTCAGAGTTTTTTTTATTTATTGCCTGGTTTCTATTGTCAGAATGTTGGTCGAGAAACAGTATTTTCAACTTTGGTCGTCAATAAAATCAGCAAAACTCGATATTTAAAAAAAAACACGCTGACACCGTTTTGCTGGAAATTTATCTCGGAATTAAACTGCAACAAAAAAGATTATGAACAAAATAGAACGCGTTTTACTTGAGTCGCCCTGAGTGAAGCAAAATCAAATCTACAAATTAACAGCTTAGTTCTACCGATATCTATTTTATTTTTGTGGCATAAATTAAACTAAACTAAACTAATCTTATTTATACTGGATAGCTCTATCAGTTAATAGCTAACTGTTCTCCCTAGAGGTCCAGTAAGGGCCATCCCTCATTGGTCCAGTGTTTCTACAGAAGGAAACCAGAGTACCCAGAGGAAATCTGCGATGTTTGGTAGAGTCAAATTGGACGCACTCTTCTCACATGCGGCCGAGGTGGAATTTTAATCAGATAACTGCTGAGAGCAGGAATTGAACCCGGGTCGCAGAGGTGAAAGGCACGTGCGCTAGCCACTGTGCCACCAACACCCCCTGACGAATTGAGAGCGCTAGCTTTACCGAAATGACCCTGCAAACCTTAATATCCCAAAAAGTACATGCCACATTTATTTAATCTTTTGGAAATTGGTTATTTAGATAAAGGGTAGAGGACTGGCGGGCCAATCAACCTTACTTGCAGCCAGCGGCTGAATTGCGAAGGACGCAGATCAACGTGGCCGTGTCGAGACATATCAAAGGCGCTCCAGGCAGCCGCCATACGACACAGTTCAGACCACGGATCACAGCTAAGATGTTAGGTGTTGATTTTATGGCAGGAGGCAAACCGGAGAACCCGGCGAAAAACCCTCGAAGCACAGGAGAGATCAACTACAACTCTACTCACATGAGTTCCAAGCTCGACAACGGAGTCATTCCCAAGCGGTCACCCATCCAAGTACTAACCCCGTCTAACCGGGCTTAACTTTTTGGTGAGAGGCAGCGCCCTAATAGCACACGCCACCCGTGCTTCCCATATGTGATGAGCTTCAAATTTGTTTTATCGGAATATTTTACTTTACAGAACCTTTAAAGTGCATATGAAACGAAATTTAAGTTTGTCTTATTTGAAAGAACACTTAAAATGATAGAGTACCATCTTTTGAAGTTTTTCGTTCCTAGCTTCGTTCTTGAGATATTTTAGTTTGTTTCATATGCTAATAATATACATGAAAAAATTACTGCATCCTGATTTGTCGAGAGGAGTGCAATTTCAATGTAATACAGTGCAGAAAAGGTGTAATACAGTGCAGAAAAATGAAATACAGTGCAAATTTCAATGAGTATTAAGCATTCTGATTGGCTAATAAACAACCGGAATCTACTGGAAAGCCAATGAAATGCCTATGCGGATTTTGAAGGATGCTTTTTCCTTCACGAGAAAATCCAATATGGCGACCAAAACATAAAGTTGTCGAAGAACATTTCGATGAAATACAGAGTGAATTTTGCTTTAATATTGTCATAAAAGTTCCTGCAAGAAGACTAGAAGAGGTTAGATGCTATAATAAAACGTTTGACGTATTTAGTGAACAAAATGAAGCAGTCTTCAACCATTAAAGCTTCGAGAAGTGGAGCAATGAGTGGTATGTAACTTCGTAGCTGGAAGAACATTTTGTCTAACATTTTCATGTATATTATTAATAAGTAATAGCATGATTTCTCGTGCAATTTTGAAAAAACACGCACTCCTGAGTTTTTCAAAGACCTCAATTTTGATAGTCTTTGAAAAACTCACTTGTGCATGTTTTTTCCAAATTGCACTCGAAACCATCCTATTACCTTAATACAAATTAAACATTTTGACGTCACACGTGCATAATGAGTTATTGAAAAAGTTATATATCTTTGCTATTATCAGATAAAATAATCACTTGAATATCTACATGTTTAGTGTTGTGGGCGAAACACACCCACATGCTTCATTCAAATTAATTTGGTTTGATAATAGAAAATATATCTAACCTTCTCCGATAACTCATTATGCACATGTGACATCAAAATGTTTAATTTGCATATCAAACAAACTGAAATATCTCAAGAACAAAGCAAGGAAGCCAAAAACTGAAAAAGATATTACTCTATAATTTTAAGTGTTCTTTCAAATAAGACAAACTTAATTTTCATTTCATGGGCACTTTTAAGATATCTCAGTACATACCTCAGTACATACAAGTTTAGAATTTAATTTTTTTTCTAGTTCGACGGCAACGAAGACGGAGAAAGTACTAAAATCATTCATTTTCCTCAACCGCTGAGAGTAAAAGTAATTTCTGTGCTTACCTATAAGGCAAGTATGGTAGGCTTGGGCTGCTTGAGACTGGAGATCATTGGTTGTCATGCTGGTAAGCTTGTGGATGTATACGTTGTTTGCGTCTATTTGTATTGTACTATATTGTACTATATTGTATTGTATTGTATTGTATTGTATTGTATTGTATTGTATTGTATTGTATTGTATTGTATTGTATTGTATTGTATAACTATTGTGTTGTGTTGCGTTGCGTTGCGTTGCGTTGCGTTGCGTTGCGTTGGGTTGCGTTGCGTTGCGTTGCGTTGCGTTGCGTTGCGTTGCGTTGCGTTGCGTTGCGTTGCGTTGCGTTGCGTTGCGTTGCGTTGCGTTGCGTTGCGTTGCGTTGCGTTGCGTTGCGTTGCGTTGCGTTGCGTTGCGTTGCGTTGCGTTGCGTTGCGTTGCGTTGCGTTGCGTTGCGTTGCGTTGCGTTGCGTTGCGTTGCGTTGTGTTGTGTTGTGTTGTGTTGTGTTGTGTTGTATTGCATTGTAAAATGGAAACTAAATTGATTTTGATTCTAATCAAATATTTAATTTTAAATAAAATATTCATCTTAAAGAAAAACTAAAAGAAAAAAGTTCTAATTAGTATGCTGTAAATCGCGCCACATGTTATATAACTAGTCAATTGATTTAATTTGACTCGACTAAAATCCATTGTAAGAATCCACGCCGCTCTCGTGTTAGATAATCCATGAAGCTCTCATAGATTTGAACCAAGTTTGACTTAGATTTGACACTGTCTTCATACGTTGGACTTGTGATGCATTTGTGATAGATTTAAGCTAAATAATTAGATTTGACTCGCCACAAGAGCGGCGTCTAAACTGGGCCTAAAATGGCTTGAATCATGGTTTTTTAGATGCATCCGTATTTTAAGCAAATATGGGATTTACAACAGTTCGCTTTCAGCTCGTCTTGTAAATCCCATACAGTTCGCCTGCTCATACTGTATCAATTACTTAAAGTACCTATGAAACGAAAATTAAACTTGTCTTATTTGAAAGAACACTTAAAATGATAGAGTAACATCTTTTGCAGTTTTTCCTTTCCTGGCTTCGTTTTTGAGATATTTCAGTTTGTTTGATATGCAAATTAAATATTTTGGCGTCACACGTGCATAATGAGTTATCGAAGAAAGTTATATATCTTTGCTATTATCGAACCAACTTAATTCGAAGCAAGCATGTGGGTGTGTTTTGCCCAGAGCACTAAACATGGAGATAGATCTTCAAGTGATTATATTTGACAATATCAAATATATATATATATATATATATATATATATATATATATATATATATATATATATATAATATCTTTATGCACGTACGACGTCAAAATGTTTAATTTGCGTATCAAACAAACTGAAATATTCCAAGAACGAAGCAAGGAAACGAAAACTGCAAAAGATGTTAAGGCGGTTTTCCACGAGGCGAAAAATGTCGCGCGAAGCGACATTTTCTTTTGTCTCGCAAGCTCCCGAGTGGAACTAATTAGCCAAGACAAAAGAAAAATGTCGAGTCGATCGACAAATGTCGCCTAGTGGAAAACCGCCTTTACTCTGTCATTGTAAGTGTTCTTTCAAATAAGACAGACTTAATTTTCGTTTCATGTGCACTTTAACGATTATCACTCTAACTTTTTTCCAGGAAATCTAGCGCTGGGAAAACATACCCAGCAGTCGGCGGTGTATCGTTCGCGAGAATCGTTTTACGCTGCTGATGGTATCTTTAAGCGTCATGGCTTGTGGTATTGTGCCATTGCAACAGGATCTAATCCCTTTTGGTCCATTGATCTGGGTAAATCTTTCTATATTTCCGAGATTATTATCGTTCAAAGAAAAGACTGTTGTCGAGAGCGTTTCCATGATTTTGAAGTACGTATTGGAAACGCGAATGAGACCGCTTCTGGGGTGCTCAATCCAAGATGTGGCGGGTTGTATTCCATGGCGCCAGCTCTTCATTCGTTGGTTATACCATGTAAGCCTTACAGCTACGGACGATTTCTAACCATAGCTAAGCCTGGTCCTACGAGTCTAACCATTTGCGAAGTCGCCATATTTCAGATAGATAATGGTAAGGTTCACGGTTATTGCTTTTCAATATATAGAGCGTAATAGCTTTATCAAGACAAGAGCGAGGGGCTTATCAGAGAGGCTGTAATAGACCAATTGCTAGGGATGGGCAATACTAGTACAAAATATCGATACCAACGATACTTACAAAAGTATCGATACTTTCGATACTCGCAAAAAGTATTGGTAATTTCGATACCACTTGAGCCTGCGATGTTTTTGGTCAGTATCTATGAAAATCGGTGAATACTTCATCATGCAGGGTTGTATGATGCTGTTTTTAAATAAAAACACTGCCTCGTACCCAGGCGTCTCCACATACATATTTGCATACATATATACATTCATATTTACATGAAGTATAAAAACATTTAACTAAATAGTTATCACTTATAAATTTAGGAAAACATTGAACATGCACGTTGATATTGTTCAGTTTAAGATTTAAAATCATAATTGCAAATGTTTATGCAGCTGATAGACTATTCGTTGACTTGTTATATTTGTTACTTTAATATTCTTCTTATTTTAAAAGTTATTTCAATCAATGTAAAAATTGAAGTATCGGTATCGATTTCTGGTATCGGTATCGACCAAAATTCTTACTATCGGACTGGTATCGTATCGAACAAAAAAAGCTGGTATCGCCCATCCCTGGCCGCCATACGACACACAGTGGCGTAACGCTCATTAGATAGATAGATAGATAGATAGATAGATAGATAGATAGATAGATAGATAGATAGATAGATAGATAGATAGATAGATAGATAGATAGATAGATAGATAGATAGATAGATAGATAGATAGATAGATAGATAGATAGATAGATAGATAGATAGATAGATAGATAGATAGATAGATAGATAGATAGATAGATAGATAGATAGATAGATAGATAGATAGATAGATAGATAGATAGATAGATAGATAGATAGATAGATAGATAGATAGATAGTTTAATAATCAATTTACATCACAGCCTTGCTAGGCTGAATTGCGTAAATTTACAATAATACATTTCATGAGAACACTAAAAAGCTAAAAAGTTATATAAATGTATAAGTAAACGACTAATGTTATATTAACTAATTACTAATTACTGATTACAATAAAAATTCAATTTAAGTGGATACTCGACATTAGGTAGGGTTAGGGCGAGAACTAAGGGCCCCCGACAGTTGGGCCCCCCGAGGGCTCCCCAGCCCACCGGAGCCCCGGCCCCGCAAAGATTAGAATACGGTATTATAACGACTAAACGTAAAAAAATGCAGATTAACATTTAACAGCAAGATTAAATTTATTGAGAGCTAAAAAATTTGGCCTCCAGACTCCATCGAGGATGGCAGCTGGGTACAAGCCTGTTGGCTTCTTATTACATGAAGTTCTTTACCTTTCAATTGTGAATGCAAAACGAAATAGTTTAATTTGGTTTCTTGATATATATATATATATATATATATATATATATATATATATATATATATATATATATATATATATATATAATATAATATAATATAATATAATATAATATAATATAATATAATATAATATAATATAATATAATATAATATAATATAAAGTAAAAAAGACTATATAAGTAATAAATCTTCTCTTCATCTAAAAACACATGTATCAAGTAATACAGCTTTCAAACCATGTCACTCAGTCAAATCATGACAACAAGGGCCCCACGCCAAATATGCCTAAGGGCCCCGTCGTCCTCCGTTACGCCACTGACAACACAGTTCAAACTACGGGTCACAGCTAAAAGATGTAGGTGTTAATTTTACGGAGGGAGGAAAACAGGAGAACCTGACGAAAAACTCTCGAAGCACAGGAGAGATCAACTACAACTCTACTCCCATTAGTTGCAAGCTCGACAACGGGGTCATTCCCAAGCGGTCACCCATCCAAGTTACTAACCCCGTCTAATCGGGCTTAACTTTTTGGTAAAAGGCAGCTTGCTAACGGCACACGCCATCCGTGCTCGAATACTGATAAATACCGAGAACGGCGGTATTCAGGCAAATAAATCCCGAGGGCCGTACCAGTTACCGTTCTTATTTTATTTTTGTTGCAGATACTATAACTGGAAATTGGTCTGAATGTTCAGTAACTTGTGGAGAAGGCATACAGTATCGTCAACCATTGTGTATTAAACCATATTACTGCAAGGTAGCTCGTGAAACGCGTCCTTGTGCTGAGCGGCCATGCAAAAGTATGTAGCTCTGTAGTTTTATTCTTACAATAGTTTGCCAATATACTTTACATTATTATTCTTATCTTGATTGTTACCGTCATTGTCATCATCATTATTATCATCGTCTTCGTCATTATTCTCATCATCATCATTATCACTATCATCATTGTCATCATTCACCATTGTCATCATAATCATCATTATCATTATCATCATCATCATCATCATCATCATCATCATCATCAGCATCATAATCAGCAGCAGCATCATCGTCGTCATCATCGTCGTCGTCATCATCATCATCATCATCATCGTCGTCGTCGTCGTCATCATCATCATCATCATTGTCATCATCATAACATCGTCATTATCATCATCATCATCATCATAATCAGCAGCATCATCATTATCATCATCGTCATCATCATCGTCGTCGTCGTCATCATCATGATCATGATCATCACCATCATCATCATCATCATCATCATTACCATTATCATCATCATCATTATCATTATCATCATCATCGTCGTCGTCGTCGTCGCCATCATCATGGTCATGATCATGATGACGATGATGATGATCATCATCATCATCATTACCATTATCATTATCATCATCATCATCATCATCATTATCATTATCATCATCATCATCATCATCATCATCATTATCATTATCATTATCATCATCATCATCATCATCATCATCATCATCATCACCATCATCATCATCATCATCATTACCATTATCATCATTATCATCATCATCATTATCATTATCATTATCATCATCATCATCATCATCATCATCATCATCATCATCATCATCATCATCATCATCATCATTATCATTATCATTATCATTATCATTATCATTATCATTATCATCATCATCATCATCATCATCATCATCATCATCATCATCATCATCATCATTATCATCATCATCATCATCATCATCATCATCATCATCATCATCATCATCATCATCATCATCATCATCATCATCATCATCATCATCATCATCATCATCATCATCATCATCATCATCGTTGTTGTCGTCGTCGTCTTTATTCTTTCCCCCTCTTTTTTCCTTCTTTTTCTCTTCCTCTTTCTTCTCCTCTCCGTCCAAAAATTTTCCTTTTTCTCTTATATCTAGTTTTATTGATATAATGTGCAATTTTTATGAAGGGTAGCTTTTCTGTTGTGTTTTTCTCTAGTTCATATGCAAAACTGCCGCCAGCTGCAACTGCAAGGATACAGTCAAAGTGGTCCCTATCTTGTGAAACCCAATCCTGAACTGGAAAGTACAACGTGGGTTTACTGCGACCAAGCATTGGAACGCGGTGGTTGGCTTGTTATTCAAAGACGCTACGAAGGAACTTTTGATTTCGACCAACCTTGGGAAGCATACAAGAATGGTTTTGGAAACATCAGTACTGAATTCTGGATTGGCAACAAAAACTTACACCAGCTCACCAAAGGCGTAGTAGTCTACAAGTTCTTACTACTTCTCAAGTACTCGGGTGGTACGATCAGGAAAACCGAATGTGACTTGTTCAATGTATCGTCTGAAACGAACCACTATCAGTTACGGCTTGGAAGATGTCACGGGGCCGATGCACGAAACTTGTCTTACTCGAATTTAACAGAATTCTCAACTCGAGATGCTGATCATGGTTTAAGTGCGTTAAATTGCGACGGTGATCTCAATGGTGGATGGTGGTACGGTAGCTGTGGTGCCCTTCAGATTAACAGCGAGCTGTCGCCGTGTTTCACGCAGGGATCTTGTAGTTATGAAACGACAATGATGATACGACCACATAAAGGTAGAATGAAACATTGGTTCAATTAGATATACAGTCATACATTTATTATCCTTTTGACTGCCCATGACGTACATAGACGCTTTTCTAATATTTAACGCCAGACGGTTTTATGTGTTAACTCTTTATTGGCCAGGGTTCCTTTATTAGTGGAGCTCTCCCCTTGACGAGTAAAATCGTCTGGCGTTAGCCAGAGTAAAATGAATAAGTTGACAAAAGGCAACTGTGGCCAGTAAAGCCTGGACAGCTAGGTGTCCGCTCACGAAAGGTGTCTACTTATATAAGAGAGGTGTTTACGAAAGAGAGGTGTCCGCTTAAGAGAGGTGTCCGCTTAAGAGAGGTGTCCACTTAAGAGAGGTGTCCGCTTAAGAGAGGTGTCCACTTAAGAGAGGTGTCCGCTTAAGAGAGGTGTCCACTTAAGAGAGGTGTCTGCTTAAGAGAGGTGTCCGCTTAAGAGAAGGTGTCCGCTTAAGAGAGGTGTCTACTTAAGAGAGGTGTCTACTTAAGAGAGGTGTCTGCTTAAGAGAGGTGTCCGCTTAAGAGAAGGTGTCCGCTTAAGAGAGGTGTCTACTTAAGAGAGGTGTCCACTTAAGAGAGGTGACCGCTTAAGAGAGGTGTCCGCTTAAGAGAGATGTCCACTTAAGAGAGGCGTCTGCTTAAGAGAGGTGTCCGCTTAAGAGAAGTGTCCGCTTAAGAGAAGGTGTCCGCTTAAGAGAAGTGTCCACTTAAGAGAAGTGTCCGCTTAAGAGAAGTGTCCACCTAAGAGAAGTGTCCGCTTAAGAGAAGTGTCCGCTTAAGAGAAGTGTCCACTTAAGAGAAGTGTCCGTTTAAGAGAAGTGTCCGCTTAAGAGAGGTGTCCGCTTAAGAGAGGTGTCCGCTTAAGAGAGGTGTCCGCTTAAGAGAGGTGTCCACTTAAGAGAAGTGTCCGCTTAAGAGAAGTGTCCGCTTAAGAGAGGTGTCCGCTTAAGAGAGGTGTCCGCTTAAGAGAAGTGTCCGCTTAAGAGAAGGTGTCCGCTTAAGAGAGGTGTCTACTTAAGAGAGGTGTCCACTTAAGAGAGGTGACCGCTTAAGAGAGGTGTCCGCTTAAGAGAGATGTCCACTTAAGAGAGGTGTCTGCTTAAGAGAGGTGTCCGCTTAAGAGAGGTGTCCACTTAAGAGAGGTGTCCGCTTAAGAGAGGTGTCCGCTTAAGAGAGGTGTCTACTTAAGAGAGGTGTCCACTTAAGAGAGGTGACCGCTTAAGAGAGGTATCCGCTTAAGAGAGATGTCCACTTAAGAGAGGTGTCCGCTTAAGAGAAGTGTCCGTTTAAGAGAGGTGTCCAGAGAGGTGTCCGCTTAAGAGAAGTGTCCGCTTAAGAGAAGTGTCCGCTTAAGAGAAGTGTCCACTTAAGAGAAGTGTCCGTTTAAGAGAAGTGTCCGCTTAAGAGAGGTGTCCGCTTAAGAGAGGTGTCCGCTTAAGAGAGGTGTCCGCTTAAGAGAGGTGTCCGCTTAAGAGAGGTGTCCACTTAAGAGAAGTGTCCGCTTAAGAGAAGTGTCCGCTTAAGAGAGGTGTCCGCTTAAGAGAGGTGTCCGCTTAAGAGAAGTGTCCGCTTAAGAGAAGGTGTCCGCTTAAGAGAGGTGTCTACTTAAGAGAGGTGTCCACTTAAGAGAGGTGACCGCTTAAGAGAGGTGTCCGCTTAAGAGAGATGTCCACTTAAGAGAGGTGTCTGCTTAAGAGAGGTGTCCGCTTAAGAGAGGTGTCCACTTAAGAGAGGTGTCCGCTTAAGAGAAGTGTCCGCTTAAGAGAAGTGTCCACTTAAGAGAAGTGTCCGTTTAAGAGAAGCGTCCGCTTAAGAGAAGTGTCCGCTTAAGAGAAGTGTCCGCTTAAGAGAAGTGTCCGCTTAAGAGAAGTGTCCGCTTAAGAGAAGTGTCCGCTTAAGAGAGGTGTCCGCTTAAGAGAGGTGTCCGCTTAAGAGAGGTGTCCACTTAAGAGAAGTGTCCGCTTAAGAAAAGTGTCCGCTTAAGAGAGGTGTCCGCTTAAGAGAAGTGTCCGCTTAAGAGTGGTGTCCAAGAGAGGTGTCCGCTTAAGAGAGGTGTCCGCTTAAGAGAGGTGTCCACTTAAGAGAAGTGTCCACTTAAGAGAGGTGTCCGCTTAAGAGAGGTGTCTACTTAAGAGAGGTGTCCACTTAAGAGAGGTGACCGCTTAAGAGAGGTATCCGCTTAAGAGAGATGTCCACTTAAGAGAGGTGTCTGCTTAAGAGAGGTGTCCGCTTAAGAGAAGTGTCCACTTAAGAGAAGTGTCCGCTTAAGAGAAGTGTCCACCTAAGAGAAGTGTCCGCTTAAGAGAAGTGTCCGCTTAAGAGAAGTGTCCGCTTAAGAGAAGTGTCCGCTTAAGAGAGGTGTCCGCTTAAGAGAAGTGTCCACTTAAGAGAGGTGCCCGCTTAAGAGAGGTGTCCGCTTAAGAGAAGTGTCCGCTTAAGAGAGGTGTCCGCTTAAGAGAGGTGTCCACTTAAGAGAGGTGCCCGCTTAAGAGAGGTGTCCGCTTAAGAGAAGTGTCCGTTTAAGAGAGGTGTCCAGAGAGGTGTCCGCTTAAGAGAGGTGTCCGCTTAAGAGAGATGTCCACTTAAGAGAGGCGTCTGCTTAAGAGAGGTGTCCGCTTAAGAGAAGTGTCCGCTTAAGAGAAGGTGTCCGCTTAAGAGAAGTGTCCACTTAAGAGAAGTGTCCGCTTAAGAGAAGTGTCCACCTAAGAGAAGTGTCCGCTTAAGAGAAGTGTCCGCTTAAGAGAAGTGTCCACTTAAGAGAAGTGTCCGTTTAAGAGAAGTGTCCGCTTAAGAGAGGTGTCCGCTTAAGAGAGGTGTCCGCTTAAGAGAGGTGTCCGCTTAAGAGAGGTGTCCACTTAAGAGAAGTGTCCGCTTAAGAGAAGTGTCCGCTTAAGAGAGGTGTCCGCTTAAGAGAGGTGTCCGCTTAAGAGAAGTGTCCGCTTAAGAGAAGGTGTCCGCTTAAGAGAGGTGTCTACTTAAGAGAGGTGTCCACTTAAGAGAGGTGACCGCTTAAGAGAGGTGTCCGCTTAAGAGAGATGTCCACTTAAGAGAGGTGTCTGCTTAAGAGAGGTGTCCGCTTAAGAGAGGTGTCCACTTAAGAGAGGTGTCCGCTTAAGAGAAGTGTCCGCTTAAGAGAAGTGTCCACTTAAGAGAAGTGTCCGTTTAAGAGAAGCGTCCGCTTAAGAGAAGTGTCCGCTTAAGAGAAGTGTCCGCTTAAGAGAAGTGTCCGCTTAAGAGAAGTGTCCGCTTAAGAGAAGTGTCCGCTTAAGAGAGGTGTCCGCTTAAGAGAGGTGTCCGCTTAAGAGAGGTGTCCACTTAAGAGAAGTGTCCGCTTAAGAGAAGTGTCCGCTTAAGAGAGGTGTCCGCTTAAGAGAAGTGTCCGCTTAAGAGTGGTGTCCAGAGAGGTGTCCGCTTAAGAGAGGTGTCCGCTTAAGAGAGGTGTCCACTTAAAAGAAGTGTCCACTTAAGAGAGGTGTCCGCTTAAGAGAGGTGTCTACTTAAGAGAGGTGTCCACTTAAGAGAGGTGACCGCTTATGAGAGGTATCCGCTTAAGAGAGATGTCCACTTAAGAGAGGTGTCTGCTTAAGAGAGGTGTCCGCTTAAGAGAAGTGTCCACTTAAGAGAAGTGTCCGCTTAAGAGAAGTGTCCACCTAAGAGAAGTGTCCGCTTAAGAGAAGTGTCCGCTTAAGAGAAGTGTCCGCTTAAGAGAAGTGTCCGCTTAAGAGAGGTGTCCGCTTAAGAGAAGTGTCCACTTAAGAGAGGTGCCCGCTTAAGAGAGGTGTCCGCTTAAGAGAAGTGTCCGCTTAAGAGAGGTGTCCGCTTAAGAGAGGTGTCCACTTAAGAGAGGTGCCCGCTTAAGAGAGGTGTCCGCTTAAGAGAAGTGTCCGTTTAAGAGAGGTGTCCAGAGAGGTGTCCGCTTAAGAGAGGTGTCCGCTTAAGAGAGGTGTCCACTTAAGAGAGGTGTCCGCTTAAGAGAGGTGTCCACTTAAGAGAGGTGTCTGCTTAAGAGAGGTGTCCGCTTAAGAGAAGGTGTCCGCTTAAGAGAGGTGTCTACTTAAGAGAGGTGTCTACTTAAGAGAGGTGTCTGCTTAAGAGAGGTGTCCGCTTAAGAGAAGGTGTCCGCTTAAGAGAGGTGTCTACTTAAGAGAGGTGTCCACTTAAGAGAGGTGACCGCTTAAGAGAGGTGTCCGCTTAAGAGAGATGTCCACTTAAGAGAGGCGTCTGCTTAAGAGAGGTGTCCGCTTAAGAGAAGTGTCCGCTTAAGAGAAGGTGTCCGCTTAAGAGAAGTGTCCACTTAAGAGAAGTGTCCGCTTAAGAGAAGTGTCCACCTAAGAGAAGTGTCCGCTTAAGAGAAGTGTCCACTTAAGAGAAGTGTCCGTTTAAGAGAAGTGTCCGCTTAAGAGAGGTGTCCGCTTAAGAGAGGTGTCCGCTTAAGAGAGGTGTCCGCTTAAGAGAGGTGTCCGCTTAAGAGAGGTGTCCACTTAAGAGAAGTGTCCGCTTAAGAGAAGTGTCCGCTTAAGAGAGGTGTCCGCTTAAGAGAGGTGTCTGCTTAAGAGAAGTGTCCGCTTAAGAGAAGGTGTCCGCTTAAGAGAGGTGTCTACTTAAGAGAGGTGTCCACTTAAGAGAGGTGACCGCTTAAGAGAGGTGTCCGCTTAAGAGAGATGTCCACTTAAGAGAGGTGTCTGCTTAAGAGAGGTGTCCGCTTAAGAGAGGTGTCCACTTAAGAGAGGTATCCGCTTAAGAGAAGTGTCCACTTAAGAGAAGTGTCCACTTAAGAGAAGTGTCCGTTTAAGAGAAGCGTCCGCTTAAGAGAAGTGTCCGCTTAAGAGAAGTGTCCGCTTAAGAGAAGTGTCCGCTTAAGAGAAGTGTCCGCTTAAGAGAAGTGTCCGCTTAAGAGAGGTGTCCGCTTAAGAGAGGTGTCCGCTTAAGAGAGGTGTCCACTTAAGAGAAGTGTCCTCTTAAGAGAAGTGTCCGCTTAAGAGAGGTGTCCGCTTAAGAGAAGTGTCCGCTTAAGAGTGGTGTCCAGAGAGGTGTCCGCTTAAGAGAGGTGTCCGCTTAAGAGAGGTGTCCACTTAAGAGAAGTGTCCACTTAAGAGAGGTGTCCGCTTAAGAGAGGTGTCTACTTAAGAGAGGTGTCCACTTAAGAGAGGTGACCGCTTAAGAGAGGTATCCGCTTAAGAGAGATGTCCACTTAAGAGAGGTGTCTGCTTAAGAGAGGTGTCCGCTTAAGAGAAGTGTCCACTTAAGAGAAGTGTCCGCTTAAGAGAAGTGTCCACCTAAGAGAAGTGTCCGCTTAAGAGAAGTGTCCGCTTAAGAGAAGTGTCCTCTTAAGAGAGGTGTCCAGAGAGGTGTCCGCTTAAGAGAGGTGTCCGCTTAAGAGAGGTGTCCACTTAAGAGAGGTGTCCACTTAAGAGAGGTGTCCGCTTAAGAGAAGTGTCCACTTAAGAGAGGTGCCCGCTTAAGAGAGGTGTCCGCTTAAGAGAAGTGTCCGTTTAAGAGAGGTGTCCAGAGAGGTGTCTGCTTAAGAGAGGTGTCCGCTTAAGAGAGGTGTCCACTTAAGAGAGGTGTCCACTTAAGAGAGGTGTCCGCTTAAGAGAAGTGTCCACTTAAGAGAGGTGCCCGCTTAAGAGAGGTGTCCGCTTAAGAGAAGTGTCCGTTTAAGAGAGGTGTCCAGAGAGGTGTCTGCTTAAGAGAGGTGTCCGCTTAAGAGAGGTGTCCACTTAAGAGAGGTGTCCACTTAAGAGAGGTGTCCGCTTAAGAGAAGTGTCCACTTAAGAGAGGTGTCCGCTTAAGAGAGGTGTCCGCTTAAGAGAAGTGTCCACTTAAGAGAGGTGCCCGCTTAAGAGAGGTGTCCACTTAAGAGAGGTGTCCGCTTAAGAGAGGTGTCCGCTTAAGAGAGGTGTCCACTTAAGAGAGGTGTCCGCTTAAGAGAAGTGTCCGCTTAAGAGAGGTGTCTGCTTAAGAGAAGCGTCCGCTTAAGAGAAGTGTCCGCTTAAGAGAAGTGTCTGCTTAAGAGAAGCGTCCGCTTAAGAGAAGTGTCCGCTTAAGAGAAGTGTCAGCTTAAGAGAAGTGTCAGCTTAAGAGAGGTGTCAGCTTAAGAGAGGTGTCCGCTTAAGAGAAGTGTCCGCTTAAGAGAGGTGTCCGCTTAAGAGAAGTGTCAGCTTAAGAGAGGTGTCCAGAGAGATGTCCACTTAAGAGAAGTGTCCGCTTAAGAGAGGTGTCCGCTTAAGAGAAGTGTCAGCTTAAGAGAGGTGTCCAGAGAGATGTCCACTTAAGAGAAGTGTCCGCTTAAGAGAGGTGTCCATTTATTAGGCTGGATTTCCACTTGGCGAAAAATGCCGTACGAAGCGACATTTTCTTTTGTCTTGTTTTTTTTTTAATTTGTTGCACTCTGTCGCGTGTTGTTATTTATTTATAATGAGGTGTCATTGTTTTTCATCGAATAGTTGATGGAGGCTGGAGTCATTGGACAAGCTGGGCAACATGCGATAAACCATGTGGTGGTGGGAATATCACTCGTGTTCGTTTCTGTACCCATCCACCTCCGGGAGATGACGGAATTTATTGTAAAGGACATTGGAACGAAAGCCGCGGATGCAACGAGCATCCTTGCATAGGTATAATATACATTTAATGTCTGCTTCCGAGGGAAACAGTTAGTTTTGTTTTCCCGAGAGTCTTGATATTTCCCGAGACGAAGTCGAGGGAAACATCGAGACTCGAGGGAAAACAAAACTAACTGTTTCCCGAGGGATCAGACATTAAGTGTTTTGTTATATAGCTTGAGTTTCGCTAAATATCAAGGGAAAGTACACAAAAGACAAACGCTAATAAGATTTACCAAAACATTTCGCCTGGCTCCGTAATTTCATTTCAACCAAACAAATATGAGTCTCAGAACAAAAGAACAGCTATACATTTCTCCAGTTAATCTTCACACATGCTTTGAAGACTATAAATATTATTTTTTTCGTACCAAACAAGCTTTTGT
>OZ036003.1:13539310-13544310 GCA_964035015.1 Corallium rubrum
CATCACCATCGTCGTTATTATCATTGTTATAGCAACTATTCCCATGATGATTACCATCACCACCATCACCTAACAACACCTAACATAAAAATAATCGGCACCTAACATCTTAGCTGTGATCCGTGGTCTGAACTGTGTCGTATGGCGGCAGCCTGGAGCGCCTTTGATATGCCTCGACACGGCCACATTGATCACCATCATTGTCACTCCAGTATCACCATTCTTACCATCATTGTCACTCAAGCATCACCATCATTACCATCACCCCCAGCATCACCATCTTTACCATCACCATCATTATCTCAGCATCACCACTTTACCATCATTGTCACTCCAGTACCATCATTGTCACTCCAGCATCACCATCATTACCATCATTGTCACTCCAGTATCACCATCATTACCATCATTGTCACTCCAGCATCACCATCATTACCATCACCACCATCACCCCCAGCATCACCACTTTACCATCATTGTCACTCCAGTATCACCATCCTTACCATCATTGTTACTCCAGCATCACCATCATTACCATCACCACCATCACCCCCAGCATCACCATCTTTACCATCACCATCATTATCTCAGCATCACCATCTTTACCATCATTGTCACTCCAGTATCACCATCCTTACCATCATTGTCACTCCAGCATCACCATCATTACCATCACCACCATCACCCCCAGCATCACCACTTTACCATCATTGTCACTCCAGTATCACCATTCTTACCATCATTGTTACTCCAGCATCACCATCATTACCATCACCACCATCACCCCCAGCATCACCATCTTTACCATCACCATCATTATCTCAGCATCACCATCTTTACCATCATTGTCACTCCAGTATTACCATCCTTACCATCATTGTCACTCCAGCATCACCATCATTACCATCACCACCATCACCCCCAGCATCACCACTTTACCATCATTGTCACTCCAGTATCACCATCCTTACCATCATTGTTACTCCAGCATCACCATCATTACCATCACCACCATCACCCCCAGCATCACCATCTTTACCATCACCATCATTATCTCAGCATCGCCATCTTTACCATCATTGTCACTCCAGTATCACCATCCTTACCATCATTGTCACTCCAGCATCACCATCATTACCATCACCACCATCACCCCCAGCATCACCACTTTACCATCATTGTCACTCCAGTATCACCATCCTTACCATCATTGTCACTCCAGCATCACCATCATTACCATCACCACCATCACCCCCAGCATCACCATCTTTACCATCATTGTCACTCCAGCATCACCATCATTACCATCATTGTCACTCCAGCATCACCATCATTACCATCACCACCATCACCCCCTAGCATCACCATCTTTACCATCACCACCATCACCCCCCAGCATCACCATCATCACCATCATCACCATCACCACCATCACCCCCCAGCATCACCATCTTTACCATCATCATCATCGTTATTTCTTATTCCTGTACCATTTCATTATCATTTTCATCATTTCTCTTACTATTAGTTTTACCACAGTATTGCGCCACTCTTGTTTTCCCTTTCTTATTTAACAGACCAGGCAGCATTATGGCAGATATTTCTATCAATTTCGATTCTATTGATGAACAACAGTTAATCATATTACAAGAAGACCTTGATCAAGATGGTTTACTGAATCAGGATATGCCTGTTGAGTACAATTACAATAATATCTCTATTAGCCAAGGTAAATAAGACATGAATAAAGGAAATAAGACATGATTTGTTAGATCGAGTAACCCTTACATTTAAATAAACGAAAATTAAGTTTGTCTTATTTGAAAGAACACTTAAAATGACGGAGTAACGGTTTTTTTTCAGTTTTTCGTTTCCTTGCTTCATCGTGGAAGTACTTCAGTTTGTTTGATATGCAATACAGCAACGCTGTCAACGCATGTTTATTTCCGGTGCTGTTGTTAGCCAATAGATGAACGATCCAAAAAAACTTGGAACAACATTTAATTGCGCGAGAAACAATAGGAAATTTAATCCAATTTACTTCCGATAACAAGCTTTCGGGCTCCGTTGCGCAGACTTTACCCTCCGGGGAATGGAAACGGATGAAGTCTCCACGCAGGCTACACGTGTACGTGCATAATGAGTTGTCGGAGAAGGTTATATATCTTTGCTATTATCAACCCAAATTGATTCAAAGGAAGCATGTGCGTGTGTTTCTCTCACAACATCAAACATGTAGATCTTCAAGTGATTCCGTTCAGAGATGGATTTACAGAGGGGTGCGCACCCCCCTGGCCTTGGCCAAGGGGGTGCCAATTTTTGTCAAATCCAAGTACATTAAAGGACGCATTCATTCAATGTCTGTGTAAACTTCATAGGACCTAGGTATTAGGTATCATAGCTATCTGCTATCATATGATTCATAGATATATGATTCATATATTAGCTATCATATGATTCATAGGTATTAATAGGCCTGTGTCCCCAGACCCCTGCCATAGCTGCCCCAGGCCTGATCTCACTTCGTTCGCTCAGCACCTCCCCCCCCCCCCCCCCCCTACCAGATCAAGCTGGATCCATCACTGATTCCGTTTGATAGTAGCAAAGATATATAACCTCCGATAAGTCAATAGCGAGGTTCAGATCACACTTCCACTATCGCTACCGCTACCGCTACCGCTACTGTAGTATAATTAAGCATGTCAAATATTGTTTTTACGTTCAGTAATGGTTGCAGGTCTCAAACCTAGTGCAAAAAGAAAGCGTTTTACGATACCAGGATTAAAACCAACTACGACTACAGGACGAAAAAACGAACATTACATCAGCTTAACCACATTTACGGTAGCAGAGCGGTAGCGTGATCTGAACCTCGCTATTATGCACGTGTGACGTCAAGATGTTTAATTTGCATATCAAACAAACTGAAATATCTCAAAAACAAAGCAAGGAGACGAAAAATTGCAAAATATGTTAGTTTGTCATTTTAAGTGTTCTTTCAAATAAGACAGACTTAATTTCGTTTCATAGGCACTTCAAGGTGTTCTTATTTACAATTTTACAATAGTCTTTTTGGTTTGAATTTAACAGTTCCATTCGAGCCTCCAGTAATCATTGAGATAACGAACACAAGTTCCACGAGTTTTTTTGTCAAGTGGACGCCCTCGAATACGACTTCAGTTCAAGCGAGCTTGCTTGGTTATAGGATCTATTACAAGAAGCTGGAGGATGTGTCGTTGGTAATGTTAGCCAAGTCTGTTGGGGGCAATGTTTTTGAGACTGAAATAACCGACCTCGAGATCTTCACAAGCTATACTGTCCGAATATCTGCCTTCTCTTCATCTGGAAATGGTCTACCAACCGTTGCTTATTACGTGAAAACAGACGAAGAAGGTAAGTCAGCATACTATATAGGCTCGGCTTCAATTGTTACTCTGGATGTCGTCCCCCCCGGGGGTACTCTCATGTATCGACTATACTGGGACGTGCCGCCCAACAGGGTAACATCCCTCATTGGTCCAGTGTTGCCACAGGAGGAAACTGGAGTACCCGGAGGAAACCTGCGAAACCTCACGTTTCTCTCTGACAAAGGGCCTTCGCTCGAAACGTTAGACTCCTACGTTCTCTGTTTCGGCAGTATATCTAACCTTACTATATTTCGATTGTTGTTTCTACACTAACTACGCAGCACGCTACTTTTATTACACTATTTGGAAACCTGCGATGTTTGGTAGAGTCAAACTGGAAGCACTCTTCTCACATGCGGCCAAGATGAAATTATCAATCAGATAACTGCTGAGAGCAGGAATTGAACCCGGGTCGCAGAGGTGAAAGGCACGTGCGCTAGCCAGTGTGCCACCAACACCCGTTAGAACAGGATTGAACACTTGAAGAATTCATTGTAATAATTCTCTTTGTATTCATTTCTATTAGTTCCTAGTCAAGCGCCAGTTATAACTTCAGCGACAAACGTCAGTTCAACGTCGTTATTCATCGAATGGCAAATAGTTAATATATCTTTCTTTCGTGGAAATCCTCTTGGATATACTTTGTATTATAAAGTGAAGAGTACAAATAATAATACAGCTTTTCTCAACGCGTCATTGGATGATTATCAGACAACAAACACGAGTATTTATAATTTAATGAAGTATACTATGTATGAAGTGCTTATGGTGGCAAGAACTAAGAAAGGCGAAGGAGTACCAGGAGAATTAATGAACTTCATGACTGATGAGGACGGTAAGAGTGATTTATGCTAGATCATGATTATAGCAGCAGCAGCAGCAACAACAACAACAACAACAACAACAGCAACAGCAACAACAACAACAACAACAACAACAACAACAACAACAACAACAACAACAACAACAACAACAACAACAACAACAACAACAACAACAACAACAACAACAACAGCAGCAGCAGCAGCAACAACAACAACAACAACAACAACAACAACAACAACAACAACAACAACAACAACAACAACAACAACAACAACAACAACAACAACAACAACAACAACAACAACAACAACAACAACAACATCATCATCATCATCATCATCAAAACTACTACCACCATCAACACGCTGTACCAAACCTACCACCAACACTAACACTAACACCACCATCAACACCATAAACACGTCCAACAACATCTACGCCACCACTAATTACCACCACCACCACCATCAATACCATCAACACCTATCACTACCACCACCACCAACAACAACGACAAATATGATGACAACAACCACGACGACAACGACAACATTACTACAACTACCATCAACACCACCACAACCAACAACAACACCATCAACACCACCGCCATCATCAGCATCAGCACCACCAGCACCAACACCAGCACCAACACCAACACCAACACCAACAACAACACTGTTATACTTTTGTTCTAACCTTAATTTACCTTTTATGCAGTTCCCAGTCAGCCTCCAGGCAATACAAATGTGGAAAACAAAACATCTT
>OZ036003.1:13546810-13549310 GCA_964035015.1 Corallium rubrum
AAGTTATCTTGATTTTTCAGCTGTAAACTAAAACTTAACCTATCCTACAGTTAAGTCATTAGTTAGTCAATGGTTAGCAACCCCTGTGACCCGAGTTTAATTCCTGCCTGATTTAGTTGTTAAGATTTTACCTTGGCCGCATGTGAGAAGAGTGCTTCCAGCTTGACTCTACCGAACACCGCAGGTTTCCTCCTGTAGTAACAATGGACCAATGAGGGATAGTCCTTACTGGACCTCTAGGGAGAACAGTTTAGATGTGACTGATAGGGTTATCCAGTATAAATAAAGTTAGTTTAGTTTCCTCAGGTTTCCTCCTGTAGTAACACTGGACCAATGAGGGATAGTCCTTACTGGACCTCTAGGGAGAACAGTTTAGATGTGACTGATAGGGTTATCCAGTATAAATAAAGTTAGTTTAGTTTTCTCACGTTTCCTCCTGTAGTAACACTGGACCAATGAGAGATTGTCCTTACTGAACCTCTAGGGAGAACAGTTTAGATATGACTGATAGGGTTATCCTGTATAAATAAAGTTAGGTTAGTTTCCTCAGGTTTCCTCCTGTAGTAACACTGGACCAATGAGGGATAGTCCTTACTGAACCTCTAGGGAGAAGAGTTTAGATACGACTGATAGGGTTATCCTGTATAAATATTGCCAGCTTAGTTTACTCTGGTTTCCTCCTGTAGTAACACTGGGTCAATGAGGGATGGTTCTTACTGCACTTCTAGAGAAAACAGTTTAGATATGACTGATAGGGTTATCCATACAGTATAAACAAAGTTAGTTTAGTTTCCTCTGGTTTCCTCTTGTAGTAACACTGGATCAATGAGGGATCAGTCCTGGACCTCTAGGGCGAACAGTTTAGATATGACTGATAGTGTTATCTAGTACAAATAAAGTTAATTTAGTTTAGTCTGGCTACCAGTACTAACCGAAACTACTGTTATCTATGTTGACAGAACCCTTGGCCGCTCCAACGAATGTAAAGGCCAGTTCAAATATTGGCTCAGATAAGATCTTGGTCACATGGGAACACGTGCCTAACATCCTGGTCAGTGGTATACGGCGGGGATATACTATCACCTACCAAAAAGTAAAAAACGTAGGAGACCCTGTGCAAGAAATTGAACAAAAACTTGATCTATTTCAACCAAACCAATCAGAGGTAGTTCTGCAAGGGCTTGATCCATATTCCGAGTATGAGATTGCAGTGAGGGTTTTTAATAGCCGACTTTCTGGAGATCCGAGTGACCTGGTCTATGCAGGTGAGGCGAAACCTTTTTATTTTGGCACGTATACCTTTTAGTGCAGTGTAAAGTGTAATCTCGCAGAATTTGCGTGCTGAAGTTGATTTTCTTTCTT
This sequence comes from Corallium rubrum, assembly GCA_964035015.1. Taxonomy (NCBI): domain Eukaryota; kingdom Metazoa; phylum Cnidaria; class Anthozoa; order Scleralcyonacea; family Coralliidae; genus Corallium; species Corallium rubrum. Next base: position 13,548,173 of record OZ036003.1, read on the forward strand.
TCTTGAGTTGACTAGATGTCAAACTATCGTAAAATGACGGGGTTCAAATTTTCGACCCTTCGATTTACAGGGGGTTACGGGGTCGGAGATATGGATAATAAGTGTGGCCCTAATAGTGTGGCATGAAGTGGCATGAAAACAGCCCCCGTAGGATTTGCATGCAAAATTTATTTTTGTTTCATTTGTGTCACATCAGAAAATGCAATCCAAATTTTCCGACCCCTCGATGTATATTGAGAGGTCGAAAATTTGAACTCCGTCATTTTCTGATAGTTTGAAATCTAGTCAAATCAAAAAAGAAAAAGTATCAACTTTAGCACTCAAATCCTACCGGAGCTGTTTTCATGACACTTCATACCACACTATTTGTTGTATGGCTGTTTGTATATGTACTCGAGAAAACACACAGTATATATGCCCGCTTTGATGCCAGAACTGTTCATGAAAACAGTAGCTAATTGATTAAGTACTGTTCAACAAACGGGGATCAGTTTTTATCAAGGTATAAAGACACTTACCTCATGACACACCCACATTTCATTGTTCTAACAGAGCGGTTAAACCATGTCTTCAACAGATTAGTATGCATACAGTGTGATAAATGTTTATCATATTCTTTTGATAGAAAAGAATGTGAAAAGGCAAAGCCGAGGTGTCACACTCACACTCACACTCACACTCACACTCACACTCACACTCACACTCACACTCACACTCACACTCACACTCACACTCACACTCACACTCACACTCACACTCACACTCACACTCACACTCACACTCACACTCACACTCGCACTCGCACTCGCACTCGCACTCGCACTCGCACTCGCACTCGCACTCACACTCAATGAGTGGCTCCTCACACTCAACAAGTGCAACTCAACACTCAATGAGTCTCCACTCATCCTCGATGAGTATGAGACTACACTCACTCTCTAAACACTATTCAATTGAATGGTTAGAGAGTAAGTGTTGTCTCATACTCGGTGATGGTGAGTGGAGACTCATTGAGTGTTGAGTTGCATTCAATGAGTGTGAGTGGCCACTCATTGAATGTAAGCACTCATTGAGTGTGAGTGAGCTTTAGAATACAGGCGTTAGTGTGCTATTTTGCAGGCAAACGACTGACTGCGCA
>OZ036003.1:13554310-13671810 GCA_964035015.1 Corallium rubrum
AGTGTTGACTAGGATATCTCTAAACTAATCTTATTTATACTGGATATCTCTATCAGTTAAAAGCTAACTGTTCTCCCTTGAGGTCCAGTAAGGGCCATCCCTCATTGGTCCAGTGTTTCCATAAGAGGAAACCGGAGTACCCGGAGGAAACCTGTGATGTTTGGTAGAGTCAAACTGGAAGCACTCTTCTCACATGCGGCCAAGGTGAAATTTCAATTAGATAACTGCTGAGAGCAGGAATTGAACCCGGGTCGCAGAGGTGAAAGGCTCGTGCGCTAACCACTGTACCACATTGTATATCTCACGAGTGAGCAAAGCGAACGTGGTTCAACACGAGAAATAAATTTCATATTTCCAAGCATTCATGTATTATTCTGTTTATTATATAAAAAATAGTCGTAGTCTTCCACAAAAATAGAGCAGTGTACTCTAATATGCGATTCATGCTAATCGACATGTGAGATTATCATAAATAATCACACATGTGAGATTATCGTTTTTATTAGTGGTGGAAACATCAATAAAACACTCTATTTTATATAATAAATATATATTTAATGCACAGCTTCAATGTAAACAAAAAAGGTCAATTTTTTTTAAATTCTGTGCTAAATAAAGTTTCTGTCATTCAATGGCTTATTTTTCGTAACTATCATTGTTCTCTTTATAGTTTTACCTGTTTCGGATCTGGCTGAACAGCAGTTGGTGATGAAAACGTTTCTGAATGGATTTTGTGACGATTTAAAAGGAAAGATCAAAGAGTTGAAAAGAAAGCAGAAGGGTGAATTGCTAAAGATGGGTGATCTACGCACTAGTGGGCACCCCACGATAACAATGATACCTTGTTGAAAACGAGCTCGAGAACTGGTCAAAATTTGAAAGTGTCTATCTCATGTTTGAGCTTTTGATATATTTATAAGCTTTGGCACTTTCTGATAGGAATTGCTTAATATATTTTATATTTATATTTTATATTTACAAGCTATGCCAAAAATGGCAGGGAAGTCCCACAAAGCTTGTGGCTCCATTACGGATCCCCAAAATACATAATTAATATGAAAAACATTAAAACATAAATATTAAAAGTAACTTCTAACCTAAGACTCGTGAATACATAAATTAACAGCACATTTTAACAAGAAGACCGGACAAAGGACGGCACGAGTGACATTTTACACAGACGGTTTTAAAAGTTTGTGGAGTTTCAACATTGTATACGTGTTTGGTTGCGTGTTGGTAGTATTCTAACAGTTTAGATTTAAATTGACTAATAGAGAGGTTGACATTTCGCAAATGTGATGGCAAGGAGTTGAAAATTCTTGGTGCTCTACAATGAAAGCTGTTCTGAAAAGTTAGAGTGTTTATATTATAACTAAAGTTCATCTTGATGTCTTTTCATTCTGCTACAGTTGATTTGCTATTCACAGGGAATGACGTCAACCCAGGGACACGCAAAGATGGTACACAGTGACTGAAGAGTGAATCATAGTCAATCGAGATATTGTCTGGAAACTCGGCAAACTTCAAAGCGCCTATAATGAGCTGTGATTTTATGTTGAACTGTACCTTACACCGTGCACATCCTTTGTTTTAGGTTTATTAATATTTAAATAGCACGGTTGAGTGATTGAACTGAAACGTTGCTATTGGACAATTCGTTCATTATACTAAAATACAATGTGTTCAGTGACCGTGCACCGTGCACAAAAATGCATAAAGGCGAACAAAAAGATAGACCAAAGACTTTAGTTGAGTTTCCAGACCATGTCTCGATTGACCATGAGTGAATATTTAGGAATTTAGCAAATTTTCTCAAAACAGATCTGTTTTAAAGTTGATGTCTGGGTTGACGTAGTTTTCTTTGTATAGTAAACCAACTTTAGTAGAAGAAAAAGGCATCAAGATAAAACATTAGTTGATGATAATATTACAGTCCAAATATATGGAAATACCTTCACACTTCCGCGCCTGTAGTTTGTTGTGTATTACTATAGTTCTGTAGTCGCTACTGAAGCGTGAGGAAAACATTTTGGTGAAAAATGTGAATAAAAAGTATAATTTAGCTTTAATGGCATTTAATTATAATATAACGAATGTTTCTCCCAAATCGATACCAACAAATATAAATAAAGAATAAGCGACTTTTATTGCTAGATTTTTCTCACGTTCAGTCTGTAGCGACTACAGATATACAGTAATACACAACAAACTACCAGTGCTGTAATAGTTACATAAATTTTGTAACAAGTTACAGTTACAGTTACATCATCAGAAAAGTAACTAGTTACCGATACAAGTTACAATGAAAAAAAAGTAACTAGTTACAGTTACAAAGTTACTTTAAAAATTTTGTAACTAGTTACAATTACAATTACAATTACAAAGTTACACCTATTCTTTCGTTCTGCTTTTAAAATCGAGAAGCATGTGAATTAGACAAAACTATTGTTTAATTTGACCAGCAGAGAATTTTCAAAATTACGACCAGTCATCAGAGTCATTGAAAATATGGTCTGGAAACTCAACTAAAATTTTTGTTCTATCTTTTTGTTCGCCTTTATGCATTTTTGTGCACGGTGCACGATCACTGAACCCATTGTATTGCCGTATAATGAACGAATTATCCAATAGCAACGTTTCAGTTCAATCACTCAACCGTGCTATTTAAATATTAATAAACCTAAAACAAAGGATGTGCACGGTGTAAGGCACGGTTCAACATAAAATCACAGCTCATTATAGGTGCTTTGAAGTTTGCCAAGTTTCCAGACCATATCTCGATTGACTATGCAGTCATTCAGCAGCGATGTGGTCTGAAAATTAATCCTGCGCAGCTGAACAGCCTTTCACATGCTGCACTTGCAGGCACCGGTGTGTTCAGTTCAATGAAAAACTGGATACGACGTTGAACGACGACTCGGTGACGTTGGGAGTATTATGGATATCGCAAAAAGTAACGGCGCTCTCGACATCAGATGTAACTAGTTATCGTTACTTTTTATTCCTAATTTTTGTAACTAGTTACAGTTACAGTTACCTTCTGAAAAAAGTAACTAGTTACCAGTAAAGTTATTCAAAAACGTAACGATTACATGTAACTAGTTACTTGGAACGAAGTTACTCACAGCACTGCAAACTGCAGAAGTGGGAAGGTGTTTCCATTTTGACTGTAATAAAATCCCAATCGGAACGTGCTAAAGATGACAAATATATAAAAAGCCCAAACATGAGACGGACTGATAGATAACATGAAATTAGGTTGAACAAGAGGATGACAACGAATATTTTCTTCTTTCAACAATCACAGCTATCCTATAGTTTATTTTGTAAATATTGAGATTTCTATGAGATTTCTTCTGTATACTTCTCAAACTCCTTAATAATTCATGAGGAAAACACAAAGAAAATCAGTACCGTGTCGATGGTTTGGATATCGGAGGAAGAAATGACATAAATTAAGCAAACTTTTACTCCGATTTTCGCTTAAAATACCAGATTTGTTTGAGATGCTATATCATACACTCGGAGGAGTGTTTCATCAGGATATCCAAACACTTCGAAGTTTGTTCAAAAACCTCGGCTTCGCTTCGGTTTTCAACAAACGGATATCCTGATGAAACACTCCTCCTTCGTGTATGATATATCACATTACACTGCATAATGACTATTGTAAAAATAGGAGTATTAATAAATCTCTATGAGAATCATGCGAGAACAAGAACGCAAGAACACGAACCCAGGAACAAGAACGCAAGAACACGAACACATGACAAAGAACGCAAGACAGAGAACGCAAGAGCAAGGTCACAATAACGCAAGAACAGAACACAAGAACAAGAATGCAAATGCATTAAAATGAACGCAAGAACGAGAACGCAAAAACAAGAGCACAAAGGCAATATTAAAATGCATCGCCAAGAAATAAAGAACAAAAATGGTTTTTTTTCCATTATTCTTGTGTTCATCAACTCATTGTTGTTCTGGCAATTTTACGATTCTTATTTCGTTTCTATTACTTTGCACATGTTTTGATTTCATTTTTAGAACTAGAACAACCCAATTAGTCACGGAAAATTGATCTTTAAAGAACAAAGCTGAAAAATGGCTATTATTGATTAAGGTAAGACCATTTTAATGCTAGCAAATACAAAATGGAAGTCCTATCTAACCTTCTCAAGTCATTAATAATTCGAGAATTATCGTAGCCAATCCATGATTATAAAATAAGGTGTCCTCTGCGCACGCTCTGATTGGCTAGGCTCCATGCATTTATAAGAACAGAGATCATGAATGACGTAAAATGGCGTAGAATGGCTTCAGCTGGCCGGAAAAGCCCGCCAAATTCCTAAACTACCTCACTTTTAGTTTGATTTTTCCTCCTCTTATTTTATAAAACAAATAAAACATACCGCTCCTGTGCACATGTACTCTTATAAAGGTACGTTTGACGTCATTTGAACACGAAAGAAGTGTAAATGCACTCGGCTATCGCCTCGTGCCTCTTCTCAACTTCTTAAGAGTACATATGCACGGAGCTTTATGTTTTATTTGTTAAACATATACCACATCACATGCATGAGTTTTGATACCCAATGAAAACCCGTAGGAAATTTCCCAGTGAACTGGAACACATCTCTTAATCTGCATATTGAAATCAATGAAGAAAACACCGCAAATCACAATGCGAATACTCGTTTGAGAAGCAAGATCAAACACTGGTTCAAATTGTCTTGCAACGATTACGTCCAAGCCGTTGCGATGCAAGTTGCATAAAATATTGCACCGTATAACAGGACCTTCTTTCATATAATATTTATAACTAACTTCCCAGAAATCTAAAGAACTTAATATTTTATATACATATTTTTATACATTTTACTTATGAAAATTTTTTTTCTTTCTAAATTGTGTGATAGTCATGATCCAGGCCTAGTGGGAACGCTTGGTCATTTGCTTCAGTGAAGGTCTTTCGTTGGGTTGTTCTTAATCTAAATAATGCAACGATTTGAGTGAGGAGTAAGATAATTTTCAGCTTTTCTCTAGCTCAAACATCAGATTTTTTAGGCATTGAATATGCAAATATACAAATCAAATATTTAGGTCATAGTATGTATTTTATACCTGAAACGTGCAACGTATGGACTAAGCTTAATTTACTTTGGATTTTGTTAGGGGTTTTTTACTTTGCGACAAGAGAGATATTAGACGTTCGCCAAGCCCAAATACCCACCGAAAGAAATCTTGGAGCCCTGGTCCAAAAATATTTACGGGCCCCCTCCCCAAGGTAATTGTGGGTTCGAAATCGAATCCCAGTCAAGTCCCTCTGTACGTTAATAATAGAGAATCAAATAATCCCACTGCGGCGATGGATAGTACTATAACGGTGCCGGTCATAAAGGCATAAAGGGCCCCCATAGCAGTGATAAAGCCATAAAGGGGCCCAATGTCAGTGATAAAGCTATAGAGGGCCCCTATAGCAGTGATAAAACCATTAGCGAGAGACACGATGCAATGTAACGATTAATGCTAAAACTTCAATTGTGAAACGATAAAATCGATTTTATAATAGTATAAAATCGATTTTATCGTTTCACACTTTCACGGTAAAGATAATGTATAACATATTATTTTGTTTCCTTAAAAATGGACCCCCTTTGCCCCCGGGCCCCTGGTCACCCTGGTCAATGACCAGGCTGAACCCCCCTCTCGTCAGGCCTGTACCCGGAGAATGTATTTGAACCCCAGACATGGATCGAACTTGCAACCTTCTAATGACTGGTTAGATGCTCTAACCACTGAGTTGTGATGCTTAGGTGGAGAGCTGTAACGCTGAACAGTCATGGTCACAGGTGGTTCTTCGATGATTACAACGTCTAACCGGTCACCAGAATGTTGCAGGTTCATTCTGGAGCTCAGAAACATTTTCTGATCTCACTCCACCTCATCTCACCTCACCCCACCTTACATTAACACACCTTATCTCATCTGCCCATTTCTCACTTCACCCCACCCCACCCCACCTTGCCTCACCTCACTCTATTTCATCCTACCTCACTTCACCCCATCTCACTTCACCTCACCCCATCTTACTCCTCATCACCTCAGGCTACCACATTAACCCCAGTATTTGACTTTGACGAACATCTACCAATCATCTGATACTCTCCCTTATAAAAATTCCACATGTCATGTTCCAAAATCACATGTAGTTCACATGTGATCACATGTGCTTTTGGAACATGACATGTGGAATTTTTATGAGGGATACTCCAAGCTCATACATGTACTTACTACATACCAATAGTTACCTGCAAATTTATACACATCCATTGCATAATCTCCGCCTTTCCCATCATTTGCGCAGTCATTAGATTTTCCGTACATCTTGTACCGTTTTAGTAGTTTTGGACCACTGAAACACTGTCCACCATTCTCAATAGCGAAACCATCAAAACCTTGTTCTTTGGCAACCTGTGCACATTTCTTTATAGAACTATCGCGAACACGGTACCCGCTTTCTAACAATGGTGAGGTGTTCTCCAAACTTGGAACCACTCGAGTCGGATCGTCTCTCCAGCAGCCAATTTTTGTGTATTCTGTTTGGGGAACAGAAGAAATTGTGAGTTATTTTGACTTGTATTTTTGTTTTAATCTTATTCCAGACTTTTAATGTTAGTGCAGATATGTCATATCTCTTAGACGGACGGACGGACGGACGGACGGACGGACGGACGGACGGACGGACGGACGGACGGACGGACGGACGGACGGCCGGACGGACGGACGGACGGACGGACGGACGGACGGACGGACGGACGGACGGACGGACAGACAGACAGACAGACAGACAGACAGACAGACAGACAGACAGACAGTTGGTCTATGTCTGCTTTATACTGATAAAAAATGAGGATATTCGCGTACTTAGTTTTTTCTTTTCTTGAGCTGAGTTCTTCGTCTTTTTATCTAGGAACAGATATTGGCAAAATAACAGACATATATTAGTTGGGAAGATTCATCGTTATATGAACTGTTTATCCTAATTATATAAGTCATCTTACCCAGTTTCAGCAACGCTTTCTTGAGTTTGCTTTTTTGAATAGGAACTCCTTGGAGAAAATCAACACATTAATACTGTATATGTTAACCTGCTTTACAATTTTTATTTTTTTTTAAATAACGTTGACGCAACTACGTTTTTCAACTCCTATACAGATAGAACGATAATGCAAAACTCATTGTATAGTGGGACAGTGAGACCGCAAATTTGTGACTGACAGACAGACAGGCAGACAGACAGACAGACAGACAGACAGACAGACAGACAGACAGACAGACAGACAGACAGACAGACAGACAGACAGACAGACAGACAGACAGACAGACAGACAGACAGACAGACAGACAGACAGACAGACAGACAGACAGACAGACAGACAGACAGACAGACAGACAGACAGACAGACAGACAGACAGACAGACAGGATTAATATTCGTTCATGTCCGTCTGCTATTGATTAAAAATGAGAATATTCACTTACTTAAGTTTTTCTTATCATGTGTTGAACTTGTTTCGCCTAAAAAGAAACGTTGGTAAAATAACATAGCCATATTAATTAGTCATATCTCTTATTAGTAAAGCTTTTAGTTAAATTATCTACATATCTATAATTCATCTCACCCAGATTCAGTAACGCTGTTTTAATTTTGCTTTTCTGAGAAGGAACTCCTTTAACAGAATTAAAAAATTATTTTCAAAAAATACGTTAACGGAACCTTGGTTCCACGCTTTTTGACTAGAACTGCATGATAATAATGCAATTAACCATTACCATGGCAAATTTTTTTGAATGTCTTACCTTTCCAATGGGCAGGAGCTTTTACAACTGCTTTCATTGCTGAACTATTCCCATCACTGACCTTTTCTTTAATAACTGTAATTATAAAATAAACGAACAGCGTGAGTGATATATCAGGACAAAGTGAGACTATAGATTATAGAAATTATGAAGAGCGCAAGGCGACGAAACTTCGTCAACCTAGATTTAGTTTTGGGTCGATTGGTCTTGCAGTTTGGGAGGTCGGCCATCTTTGGCATTTCACTCGATTAAAGTATATGTTGTAAGGGGTTTTGGTGAAGAAGACAGAAGTGTAAGAGTATATACATTATAAGACCAAACCGGGACCAGTTGCGAGAAATGCAACATCAAGGCTTTCTGGCTAGGAATTGAACCTACGACCCTGCGATACTCAGTGCAGTGCTCTGACCACGGAACTACGGAGATTGTTGCCTAGACCTATATGTCAACGAATTCTGCACATATAATGATGGTAACGCCAGTAAAGAATTGGGTACTGTATAATCTAGGTAATATTTGGCATTTCCGTCGATTAAAGTATCCTTACCTGGTTTCTGTTTTGGATTCTGCGATGCAAGTTTATCAACTTCATCTTCTGCTTTCTTGGTCAGTGAAGCTAGCTTGTTTTCAGCTTCATCATCCAGTCGAGTATTACTTATCTTCTTTCCATCTACTTGGCCTCTCTTTTTATCTTGTAGTTCTGGATCTAAAAGCTTCAGTAGTTCTTCCAAAGTGTCCCCGGTTTCTTTCGCTGTGAAATCTACAGTCTTTAGCTTTGTTCCAAGCGTTTCATGCTTTGCTGCCACTACTAAAATGATCAAAGAAACACATGTACAGCACTTAGTATAGATTTGGATTGAATCTATCTCTATAAATGGGAACCTCGGACCTGTATGTACATAAGAGTGCGAAGGGAAGGACGAAGTGACGGACTTTGTTCACCTGCAGCGCGCCAAAATTCGCCGACCTGTTTTTGGTCCAGAGGCGTGTCTAGTGTGTATTAGAGAGCTTAAGCATATTAGGCGTTTTTGAGACGCGGACGGTGACCGGAAGAACAGGAATACAATACAGAACTACTGAACCACGTATTCTTTGAAAAGACTTTTTTACCCAAAACAAAGGCTATGAATAATCATATATCTAAACTGTTAGCTTATAAGCTTAAATTTCATTTTTATATAAAAATACAGATCCTTTATTTTATATTGTAATGAAATTATCCCCCTCAAAATACAAGTTTCTACTTTAAAAGCATGTCTCGTTGTAGTAAAACAACGATGACAGGCTTCAACGTTCTAGAAGTTCCCGTCGTCTCAAGAACGTGAAAATGCTCTCAGACCCCGTTTACACGATGCCGGTACAATTTGAAAACGGAACAAAATCATGCCGTTTGGGCCTTGCGTTTACACGATACTGGCACAAAAATGACATGAAAACGGCACAAAATGAAGACGAAAAAGTCGTTTTCAACAAGGAACCGAAAGGTCAAAAATACCGAAAGGTCAAAAATACCGAAAGGTCAAAAATGTTTGAAAAGGACTTTGAGAAAGTCTAAGTATAATCATCCGGTACTTTTAACTACGTGCAGTACCTATTTATACAAATCACTTCTTTCCTGGACCATTTCTTCTATATTACATCTATATCTTTACCTGATTGGTGCTTCTTGACGTGTAGATAATCCGTGTTCAGTTCTTTGATAGCGTCCTGGGTTGCCTTCTTTAAATCATTCAGCGTATCCAATTCAGCGTTATCTTGTTCTTGGCTTGCAGAAACCGTTTCATGTTTTTTACTCGATAACTGCAATTGCTCGAGTTTTTCTCGAAGCTTTTTTAGTTTCAGTTTAAGCGCTTGTAGTCTCACTTGGTGTTGTTTTTGTGCCTCCTTTTGGACTTGTAAAGCGGCACTCATCGAAGGGCCTGTGACGGCAGGGCGATTACTACTCGGTTTATCGCTCACGTGAGCGTGTACGGTTTTTCCAGGAAGGATTGAAGTTAGGCCTGGATGCATGGCGGATGGAGTTTCATCGACCGCGTCTGAAAGTTGTGAATCTTCGGAAGACTTTGAAATAAAGAAAATATATCGTTTGATTATTAGCGACTATATAGCCTGGTTGTAGGATGTTGACCGTAATTAAACAGAGGTTTGACAGCGTCATTGATTAAAGTAACTTTAGATGCTCATGCATTCATTACAATATCAGGAACAACAATTACAACTAGTGGTTACAGAAACAACAACAGCAGTGACGATGACAACAGCAGCAAGGACAATAGCAACAATAACAACAGCAGCCGCAACAACAACAACAACAACAACAACAACAACAACAACAACAACAACAACAACAACAACAACAACAACAACAACAACAACAACAACAACAACAACAACAACAACAACAACAACAACAACAGCGATATTAGCAGCAACAACAAAAACAGCAGCAGCAGCAACAACAGCAGCAGCAACAACACTAACGACAGCAACTACACCACCACTACCACCCACCACCAACATCAACAACAATACAAAATTGGAAATACAAAACGAGTTTAGTTTAGGTTTTTAACATACCGATGGAGCTGTTGCTAAGCCAGACATGTGTCCTGCACCATGCAGACCTGGTCCACTGCCACCAAATCCAGCAAGATCCATGTGACTTCCAAGGGAACCCCCAAGTCCCCCCAGGTCATCCATTCCAATCTGCTTGCCTCCTCCTCCTGATAAATGTGAACCCAGCCCACCTAGCCCCATCCCACCATCAATACTGGCATCATTAGCACCACCTAGACCTGCTAGGCTTCCTAGAACACCACCGTCTCCTCCATCTCCGCCTAGATCCCCAGCGCTAAGTCCACCTCCATCGCCGAGTCCACCACCAATTTCTCCTAACCCTCCTCCAACACCACCTCCGATAGTATCACCTCCGATACTACCACCCCCAATACCACCACCTCCGACACTACCACCTTTGATACTACTACCACCAATACCACCACCCCCAATACTACCACCCCCAATACTCCCACCTTCGATACTATTACCACCAATACCACCACCCCCAATACTACCACCCCCGATACTACCACCCCCAATACCACCACCCCCAATACTACCACCGCCAATACCACCACCCCCAATACCACCACCCCCAATACCACCACCCCCAATACCACCACCCCCAATACCACCACCCCCAATACCACCACCCCCAATACCACCACCCCCAATACCACCACCCCCAATACTACCACCGCCAATACTACCACCACCTTCGATACCACCAACACCTCCAAGACTTGCGCTTAGGCCTCCCATACTTCCACCAGCACCTCCTAAGTCAGCTCCCATACCATCACTTAAAGCATCCATATGCCCTCCCCCTGTACCACCGCCAATGGAACCACCGCCTGTCCCTCCTAAAGCTCCTGCTAAACTCGCTTCTTGAACAGCGCCACCTCCGAGGCTGCCACCACCTAATCCTGTGGACATACCATCGATAAAACCACCCTCAGTGCCTGCGCTTGCACTCAGGCTGTTGTCACTAGTTGATGGTGCGGCGAACATTGCATCACTTCCCGCACCACCGCCTTGGCCAAACCCTAAGAAAAGACATCAATAGTATAAGGCAAGGGCGGCGGGACCAAGAGGGCTCGGGGGGCTAAGCTTCCTTACAAATTTTCGTACAGAGATAATTCTACAATCTATTAGCTACTCCAAAACTAAAGTTATATGTGATATATCTATATTTGGTTCATTTGTCCAAAATTTGGTGCCTTGTTTTCAAAATTCAAACATTTGAGAGAAGCATGCTTTCGAACCTTCCTTCCCTAGAAAGCTTGGGCTACGCTCTTGACCTGTCAGAGACTAAGATCACGCCTCATTAATGAGTGGCTTCGCCACCTAGCCCCATACTTTCAAACACGTTCACTTGTATAAGGACCGCGTTGGGACTGTGGCTGAATTTGATAGTAGCCAATCAGATTGTAGTATTTTCATTAGACTACCAGGACACAATCTCTATTAACTGCATGTATTCTTCAAAAGCATTGAATAGTTTTCTTACCGTTACCAATCTGTAATTGTCGGCTTTCAGTGCTCTCGCTTGGATCAACCAGGTCGTTACTCATTGGATCAAACTCGTTTCCACCTTTTAATGTTGACATCATGTCGCTTCCGTCTTGCGATAGACCGCTGTCCAAAGATAACCCAGCTCCTTGTAGCGTATTACCCATACCAGCTTGCGCGGACAATCCCGTCCCGCCCTCCCCTGCGTCATTTTGCTGCATTTCTGACTCGTATCCCACATTGCCTAGCGACCCCCCACCGTAGTTGTCAATGTATTGTTTTTTTGTATTAGAAGGAACTGCACCTGGGACATGTTGTTTGCGCACGATCTTGTTCCGTTTTCTCGCGCTGTTCTCATCTTTTGTTCTCTTTGTTTCTCCTGTAACGGATTGAAGCCTCTGTTACAAGTTGCACGAACCATTGCAACGTGTAACATGCTGTATAATGGCCAAGATCATGCGAGACAAGACTCATTCTCCAACCGTCCAATTGAAGTGTTTAGAGAGTGAGTGTAGTCTTATACTCAGTGAGGGTGAGTGGAGACCCATTGAGTGTTGAGTTGCACTTATTGAGTGCGAGGGGCCACTCATTGATTGTGAGTGTGAGTGTGAGTGCGAGTGCGAGTGCGAGTGCGAGTGCGAGTGCGAGTGGGTGCGGGTGCGGGTGCGAGTGCGAGTGAGTGTGAGTGTGAGTGTGAGTGCGAGTGCGAGTGCGAGTGCGAGTGCGAGTGCGAGTGCGAGTGCGAGTGCGAGTGCGAGTGCGAGTGCGAGTGCGAGTGCGAGTGCGAGTGCGAGTGCGAGTGCGAGTGCGAGTGGGTGTGGGTGTGGGTGTGGGTGTGGGTGTGAGTGTGAGTGCGAGTGCGAGTGCGAGTGCGAGTGCGAGTGTGAGTGTGAGTGTGAGTGTGAGTGTGAGTGTGAGTGTGAGTGTGAGTGTGAGTGTGAGTGTGAGTGTGAGTGAGCTTTTAGAATACAGGTGTAAGAATTGTATAACCATTGTCACCTTGTTTTGTCCAGAGAACAACCACGACGACAAACAGAAAACATAACTTCATTTCGCTTTTACGTCGAGCCCGTTTCTTTGCTACATTTTTATTTGGCTGCAATCTAAAGTAAAAAAAAACCAATTAAACAAAATATGGCACAGTACAATATTACAATTTGTTCTAAAGATTTAAACTAGTCAAAATATATCGGAATAAAACGTCCTGTTTTAGCTAGAAAAACTCTTCCATAAACGCAGTAGCGACCACCATTTTATAAGCAGGTGCGAACACAATGAAAAATCGTAATATAGGTTATTCTTGTAGGATCAAAGTTCACATACCATTTAAAGTGCCTATGAAACGAAAATTAAGTTTGTCTTATTTGAAAGAACACCTAAAATGACAAAGTAACATCTTTTTCAGTTTTTCGTTTCCTTGCTTCATTCTTAAAGTGTATATGAAACTAAAATTAAGTTTGTCTTATTTGAAAGAACTCTTAACATAATGGGAATATCAATTTACAGCTTTTTCATATTTTACTTAGTTTTTGAGATATTTAGACTTATGTGATATTCAAATGAGATAACTTATGGTTCGTCTTTTCACTAATTAACATATTCGAAAATCGCGAATATTTTTAAGATTATTGAACAAAATCACTTGAAGCTTTGCATATTGCTACAGTTCATGTAACTAAACATGAAAGACAGGTTACAAGTGATTTTGATCAATAACCTTAAAAATATAAATAGGTTTTGTGGAAACACGAAACACCACGTTTTGTGGTGTTTCCACAAAACTTATTTATGTTACTTTATCGCCATGAAAACGTTCAAAGAATTAACCTTAAAATATTCACGATTTTCGAATATGTTAATTAGTGAAAAAACGAACCATAAGTTGTCTCATTTGAATATCACATAAGTCCAAATATCTCAAAAACTAAGTAAAATATGAAAAAGTTGTAAATTGATATTCCCCATTATTTTAAGAGTTCTTTCAAATAAGACAAACTTAATTTTCGTTTCATATACACTTTAAGATATTTTAGCTTGTTTGATATGCAAATTAAACATTTTGACGTCGTACGTGCATAATGAGTTATCGAAAATAGTTATATATTTTTGCTATTATCAAATACAATCACTTGAAGATCTACATGTTTAGTGTTCTGGGCAAAATACCCCCACATGATTCCTTCGAATTAATTTGGTTTGATAATAGCAAAGATATATACTGACCTTCTGCGCTAACTCATTATGCATATCAAACAAACTGAAATATCTCAAGAACAAAGCAAGGAAACGAAAAACTGCAAAATATGTTACTTTATAATTTTAAGTGTTCTTTCAAATAAGACACACTTAGTTTTCGTTTCATATGCACATATTGAGTAAAATTAATTGTATATATCCTTCTTGCAAAATGGCGGCCGCTAGAGTGAAACATTTTATTAACTATTACCAAACCACATTCAACAACAACTCCGTTTTTTAAATTACAAAAATTAGACACTAAGTTATCCTCTTCTATTAGATTATACATTGTTTATACTAGATTTTTCTTTACATTTTCTTCTGAAAATATATTCTGAAATTAAATTTTCTATTATGATATCATAGACCGAGGAAATATAAAAATCGGAGCTCTTGTTAAATGATTTGGAGTAAACCATTATTTTAAAAAATGGAATATTAGTATTACTATAACATAAAAACTTCAGTTGTAGAAACTTCAAAAATTAGATTTAAAATATAATAAAGCAAATTATTATTAGTGATGAATAGCCATTACTGCACGCATACTTACTGATTTTCTTGACAAAACTTATCCCCAATCCTAACACATTCTATTTAGAAACTAATTTTGCGGGTACATTTCTTACCTCTATTTCAAAAAAACTTTTACGTTCATAACAGATATGATTTTCTATATTAACGAATAATTTTCTATTATTCGGCTAGTTCTCCTTCTCGTTTTGTTTATTTGACGTATGGGCAACTGGTGCCCGATTCATAACCACTCAACTGGAACAATTTTTTTTCCCCGTAACATTTCTTCTCGCTCAGTTTTCCCGACTTGGCATAAAATGTCGCGCGCTTGACTATTTTTTGTCTTTTGAGTTTCGATATTAGAAAACTATTTAATTTGTATAATAGAAAAGTTGAGTGCGTTATTTTACATTTAGTGGAAATCCAGCTTATTTAAAAACCTGGCAGTGCACAAACTTCGATATTTACTGATTGACTTTACTCGTCTGACTAAGGCTACTAGATTGGTAGATTTAGACGACAGTTGACAAGATTGGTATTGTATGACAATATATCACAATTGGCGTAAGATGTCGCGTATTGAACTAGTTTGAATTCAAACTACATGCAGTAGTTTGATGTCCGGCCATGCACCGGTAGTTAGAAAGTTGGAAGTAATTACCGCTGGGAAATGGCACATTAGTTAGGGTGTGTGCCGTAGCTTTCACTTTTTAAATATGTGTTCGATTCTTTCTCGATATTGTTATCAGGTATAGAGATGATTTCATTTTGACCGCATGCGTGAAGAGTGCTTTCAGTTTGATTTGAGACTGGGGTTTTTCTGTGCCTGGTAGTATGGCCCATATACTGCACTTCTAGGGGAAACAGTTTATATATTAGCTGATAGGGTTATATATATTCTTACTGTTATTGTAATTTTCATGGTAAACGGCTAATCAAAAAGGGTTTAATTTTGGGAGAGCAAAGTTAAAAGGTGGTCAACGGCTGAGAATAGTTTTTATAACGAAATACTGACGTTTCGTGCGGAGCCCTTCCTCTTAGTAAAATGCAACGAAGGGCTTCGCTTGAAACGTCAATATTTCGTTAGCAAAACTTGGATCTTCCTTAAACTTCGCGCTTTTATCAACGTAATGCCATGCTCGCCTCGGATTCTTTTGTTCTCCGAGGGAATGTAAACCCCATATTTACCTCATCGCTCATGCAAGAGGGAAATTTATCCTTTGTCTTCTAATTTTCCCGTGCATGTTGATGAGGGAAAATTAGAAGACAAAGAAATCCTTTGTCTTCTTCTAATTTCCCGCTTGCATATATTTTCCCTCATCAACATGCACGGGAAAATTATATGCAACTTCTCTGATCAACCGTGTAAATTTTCTCAAAGTAAGATTCTCAAAGTTTCCTCGGCGATCATAATATTACAAACTAATAACATGACTTTTCGGGAAATTAGCGAGTAAATTTCCCCTTTGCCTCGGGAAGATTTGTAAAAGTCCCGGGCCTCGGACTTTCACAAATCTTCCCGAGGCAAAGGGGAAATTTAATAGTTAATTTCCCTCAAGTCGTGTTATTACTTATAAATATTGCCACGCATGCGTAAAAAACTACTGAACCGTAAGCTCGCCTGTTTTTATGTGTTTTACTTTAGCGATTGAGCCACGGATACAATGATCCAGCAGTATCTCTCATCGTCGATGAATCATCGTGTTTGAAAAAAAAGAAAAACATCTGCCCTTGGTTCTTGCTCAAAAAGTCAAAGGACCTTTAAAAAAAGCATATATATTATACATAATTATGGCTGAAGACCTAGAAAGCTTAAAGGCTAGAATACAAGAACTCGAAGGACTTCTAGCACAGCATAATGGAGTTGAACCAGCTCGAAATAAAATTGACAAAATGAGTTCTGAAGTCGTGGATTCGAATCCGTACAGGTTCGCTTGACTAAAAGTTCTCTAATTTTAAAGTTTATTAACATACTGGGGAAGAAACATTGTTTATGGTTTAGGCAATCCATTTTTCTTTTTAAGTTGCTTTATTATAGCAAATTAAGAAGAGTTTAGTCTAGAACTTTGCTACCACTATTACTAATATTCCTCGATAAATAAACTCTTGTACATAAACTTTATAGCCAGACCTTTTGAATAGTTCCAGATTAATTTCTGAAAGCGAAAGATTTCTTTTTAGTTTTTGAAAGTTCATAAAAATATTAAGGAAAAGGAAGGATGTATTTTAATCAAAATTAAAGTTGATATCACAGCTCCCTGGGTTCTGTTTAGGTTTTGTTAGTAACTTGTTATTTACATAAATCGAAAGGTAGTAAGGTTAGATATACTGCTGAAACAGAGAATGTAGGAATCTAACGTTTCGAGCAAAGGCTCTTCGTCAGAGAGGTGTTAGATTCCTAACTATTTTGATGTAATATATCACACAGAAGGAGGAATGTTTAATCTAAGGGCAGTTTAAATATAGGGGGTGAGAATCGAGGGTCGTAAGGCCCGAGACATCTAGGGGGTCCAGGGGCATGCCACCCTGGAAAATTTTTGAATTAGCAAGTCTCGGAAACAGCATTTCCTGCATTTTAGGAAATTTCCTGTGTTTTGAATAGTCATTTTGCAGGAATGACAATAATTAGTAAATTATGAGTATAAGGCTGGGCTCGATCGTGGGGGTAGTTGCCCCCACTACCCCCCCCCCCCCCCTACTGCCACCCTTTGTTTAATCAGGATATCCAAACACCATTGGAGCTGTTTGTTAAAAAAAGATGCGAAGTTGAGGTTTTTGAATAAACTTCGATGTGTTTAGATATCCTGATGAAACACTCAACAACTAAGGTGAAGGCTGCTGAACAAGGGTTTATATAGGGTGAAGGACCCAGGGCACTGGGACCCTGATGGTAACACTGCTGACACTGCTATATGTTAACTTCTTTTACTATGGTATAATAAAATACACATATAGCATCTCAAAAAAATCAGTATTTCCAGAGACAGATCACACTGATTTAATAGGCAATTATTCAAATATGTTTACTAGTAGTCCTTTGACCAACTCACTGATTGCTCATGTGAGTTTGACTGAGCACCCACCAACAACAGATCTAGGTCATTTAGCAACCACGGACAGCTGTTTTGCTCTTATATTGGGGCCTGTCAGTGTAGTACTATACAGCCAAGTGATGTAGGACATTTCATTCTGTTTTGTTACAGCCGTCTGATGGCCTTAAAGAGGATGGGTATTGTAGAGAATTATGAAGTAAGATTCACATCTTTTTAATGATAACTTTTTTATTTATATACACATTGAGGTCACCATCATTCACTAAATTACATTACACATATATCTTTTTGCACATACAGTATATCTATTTGTTCTTAATTGTAGCAAATCAGAGAGTTTACAGTTGCAATTGTTGGAATTGGTGGAGTTGGAAGTGTAGTGGCTGAGATGTTAACAAGATGTGGCATTGGAAAGGTATATTAATATATCAGTATACTTAGTACAGTACAGTACAGTACAGTACAGTACAGTACAGTACAGTACAGTACAGTACAGTACAGTACAGTACAGTACAGTACAGTACAGTACAGTACACTACACTACACTACACTACACTACACTACACTACATTATAGTACAGTATATAGTACAGTACAGTGCAGTACAGTGCAGTACAGTACAGTACAGTGCAGTACAGTGCAGTACAGCACAGTACAGTACAGTGCAGTACAGCGCAGTGCAGTACACTACACTACACTACACTACACTACACTACACTACACTACACTACACTACACTACACTACACTACACTACACTACACTACACTACACTACACTACACTACACTACACTACACTACACTACACTACACTACACTACACTACACTACACTACACTACACTACACTACACTACAGTGTAGTACAGTACAGTACAGTACAGTACAGTACAGTACAGTACAGTACAGTACAGTACAGTACAGTACAGTACAGTACAGTACAGTACAGTACAGTACAGTACAGTACAGTACAGTACAGTACAGTACAGTACAGTGTAGTACAGTGTAGTACAGTACAGTACAGTACAGTACAGTACAGTACAGTACAGTACAGTACAGTACAGTACAGTACAGTACAGTACAGTACAGTACAGTACAGTACAGTACAGTACAGTGTAGTACAGTGTAGTACAGTGTAGTACAGTACAGTACAGTACAGTACAGTACAGTACAGTACAGTACAGTACAGTACAGTACAGTACAGTACAGTACAGTACAGTACAGTACAGTACAGCAGCATGCAGTACAGTACAGCAGTGCGCAGTACAGTACAGTACAGTACAGTACAGTACAGAAAGTACAGTATGGTACAGTGCAGTACAGTACAGTACATTACATTACTATTTACAGTATGGTATATACACTGTACATGTATTCATTGTTAATTTGGTAGTATACATTTACTTTGAAATGTCTTGTAATATATTAATCAATGTCATTAATTTATTGTTTTAGTTAATTCTTTTTGATTATGATAAAGTTGAACTTGCAAATATGAACAGGTGAGCCAAGAATATTTGGAGAAGAATAAGTGCCACAGTAATATTTTCTAAAAGTTCGGTTCTGTATTATTTTTTTCCCCTTCAGATTATTTTTTCGACCAGAACAATCTGGTCTTAGCAAAGTTGATGCAGCAGAAAAAACATTAAGGTATTAACTGTTTCTGTTGAAGTTATTTTATTATATAACCTTATTATAGTATAATTAATTTATATATTTAATATAATATATAATAAATTTTTAATAATATTATTGTACTGTATGATAATTATAATATACATTATATTACTGTATAAGTGTAACATTTACTTTATGATTATTCTTGCAAGCTGATTAGTTCTTGCCAAGGGGATCAGTGTCACTTACAGTACTAAGCAGTAATTATATTATATAATATACTTTATTTATAATTATATAATACTTAGTTAGTTTAAGAAGTTGCAGCTTGATGTCCTTAATAATTGTCAGTTGTTTGCTGTACAAGCTGTGTTAGTTGGTAATACTCAGAAAAACTCTGAGCTCTAAGCGGGACTCGAACCCACAACCTTCTGAATGCTAGCCAGACACTCTAACCATTGAGCCACTAGAACTCAGATAGCGGAGCAAGGTTAATTAAGGTACTTATACCTTAGACTGTGCCCAGTCCTCCAGGAACGAGTCTTAACCGCTTGGTTACAAGTACTTGTTGGTCTACGAGTCGCGTTGTAACAGTAAGTTTCCAGTTAAACACTGTTAGTTTCAGAAATTGCAGCTTGATGTTAGTAATAAGTGGCACAGTCTAAGGTGTAAATATCTTAATTAACCTTGCTCCGCTATCTGAGTTCTAGTGGCTCAATGGTTAGAGCGTCTGGCTAGCATTCAGAAGGTTGTGGGTTCGAGTCCCGCTTAGAGCTCAGAGTTTTCCTGAGTATTACCAACTAACACAGCTAGTACAGCAAACAACTGACAATTATTATATAATACGTACTATAATTCTATGATTTATATGTTTTTTAGAAATATTAACCCAGATGTACAATTTGAAACATATAATTATAATATTACCCTATTGGACAATTTTCAACATTTTATGGACAGAATAAGGTAATAATTTCACCTTTAGCCTAAAGTTTCAATGAATAATAATTCTGGTTAGTGAACCAGGCTCTTTTTATTTCTATTGTTTCCAGAACATAAGAAATTGAACATGCGGTGAAAATCTTAAAACTGTTTATTTGATTTTAGTAAAGGAGGAAAAGAAGAAAAAGCTGTTAATCTTGTTCTCAGCTGTGTAGATAACTTTGAAGCTCGTATGGCAGTCAATACTGTAAGTTACACTACATTATACTAGGTGCAAATTAAAAAAGAATCTCTTTTAGCCTTGGCTTACATTTATATCGTTAAAGCGTCTAAGAAGTCAGAAAAATTCATTGGCATTTTTGTTGTTCAAATGAACAGAGGAGCATAACAGGAGCATTCACAGATTTGAATGGAAGAGAATCTGATGTATACCATGCTTGCCATGATGTTTGCCATGGCTAGTTCGTTTTTGGAGAAAATTTGCGCTTTCGGTAGCAATGCCTTATGACGTACGCAAATGGACAACTATGCATAAGAACAATCGAAATATAGTAAGGTTAGATATACTGCCGAAACAGAGAACGTAGGAGTCTAACGTTTCTCTCTGACGAAGGGCCTTCGCTCGAAACGTTAGACTCCTACGTTCTCTGTTTCGGCAGTATATCTAACCTTACTATATTTCGATTGTTGTTTCTACACTGCCTACGCAGCACGCTACTTTTATTACACTATGCATAAGAACAATGGATTTCAGTAATAATGGTCCATTTGCGTATGTCATAAGACATTGTTACCGAGAGCTCAAATTTTCTCCACAAACGAAGTATCCATGGCGAAATTTGATAGTTAATAGCGCAAACAACCAAGGTTCTCTTGAAATTTTCAGTGCCAGCAGACAATTAGCGCGTATGTAATTTCTTTTTTGTTTTTCTTCTTTTCTGTTCCATCGATGTTTTTTAGGCTTGCAATGAATTATCTCAACCGTGGATGGAGTCTGGTGTCAGCGAGAATGCAGTATCAGGTCACATACAAGTAATCATACCTGGTGAAACGGCTTGTTTTGGTGTAAGTTGAACTATTGAGGGCAGTCAATTCAACTGCCGAATTTTATGAATATTGATTTTTTTTATACACTAATGTTGAACGATAACCCTTCGTGAAGCCTGAGAAAGGTTAGGAACCACTTAATTTGACTGTCGTCTTATCGTTTTGTTTAAAACAGTGTGCTCCACCACTAGTTGTTGCTGAAAATATCGACGAAAAAACGTTAAAACGTGAAGGAGTTTGTGCAGCATCTTTACCGACTACTATGGGGATTGTTGCTGGATTTTTGGTGCAGAATGTGCTTAAGTGAGAACAATGGATTATCTTAGTGGGCCTTGGTTGTCACACTAAAAATAAGATGGTGATGGTGATGGTGATGGTGATGGTGATGGTGATGGTGATGGTGATGGTGATGGTGGTGGTGGTGATGGTGATGATGGTGGTGATGGTGATGGTGATGATGGTGATGATGATGGTGGTGATGGTGATGGTGATGGTGGTGATGGTGATGGTGATGGTGGTGATGGTGATGGTGATGGTGATGGTGATGGTGATGGTGATGGTGGTGATGATGATGATGATGATGATGATGGTGATATTGATGGTGGTGGACTGGTGTTGGTTGTGATGATTGTGTTGATGGTGGTGATCGTGATGATGATATGGATGGTGGACTGGTGGTGGTGGTGGTGATGATGATGATGGTGGTGATATTGATGGTGGAGGTGGTGGTGGTGGTAATGGTGGTGGTGGTGATCATGGTATTGATGGTGATGATGGTGATTATGATCGTGGTGGTATTGATGGTGGAGGACTGGTGATGGTGTTGGTGCTGGTGCATGGTGATGTTGTTGGTAGTGAGGATGATGGTGGTGCTGGTAATGGTGCTGCTGATGGTGGTGATAACGATTAACACTCAGTTTCCGAACTTTTTGATGTGTATTACTCATGTCAACTTTTCACTGGTTTCTCGTAGATATTTATTAAAGTTTGGCTCAGTAACTTACTACCTCGGTTACAATGCTCTACTAGACTTCTTTCCTACCATGACAATGAAACCAAATCCTATCTGTGAAGACACAAACTGTAGACTCAGACAAAAGGAGTATCAAGTAAGTGAGAATAACAGCGTATGGTTAACTTCATGGAAGGATGCTGCCACACTGCCTAAGCAGCGCTATAGTTCGTTAAATGACGTGTTTTATTTGATGATATTCCGTAATTATTTAGTTAAGAGTACAAGAAGAAATGCGCAACCAAAAAGAAGTCGTAGAAGAAAAGAAAGAAGAGGAGATAGTCCATGAAAGCAACGACTGGGGTATGTCGGCTACCATTATGAGTCTAACCATAGTCAATCGAAATATGGTCTGGAAACTCGGCAAACTTCAAAGCGCCTATAATGAGCTGTGATTTTATGTTGAACCGTACCTTACACCGTGCACATCCTTTGTTTTAGGTTTATTAATATTTAAATAGCACAGTTGAGTGATTGAACTGAAACGTTATTGGACAATTCGTTCATTATACTAAAATACAATGTGTTCAGTGACTGTGCACCGTGCACAAAAATGCATAAAGGCGAACAAAAAGATAGACCAAAGACTTTAGCTGAGTTTCCAGACCATATTTTGATTGACTATGGTCAAACTCAACCTTGTCCGAGTGTCTACATGAAAGTGAGAAATAGACTAATAAGCATCAATCGAAGTATAGTAAGGTTTGATATACTGCCGAAACAGAACGTAGGAGTCTAACGTTTCGAGCGAAGGCCCTTCGTCAGAGAGAAACGTAAAGCCTAGTTCTCATATGTCGCCGATCGTCGCCGATCCATGATTCAGATGCATGTTAAGTAATAAAGAACAATGCAGAAAAGCACTGCTTTCTGCATTGTTCTTTATTACCTTTCTTTTTTACCGTTTTAACATGCATCTAAATCACAAATCGGCGACCGTCGACGACATATGAGAACCAGGCTTAAAGCCATGTTCTCATATGTCGCCGATCGTCGTCGATCCATGATTCAGATGCATGTTAAGTAATAAAAACAATGCAGAAAAGCACTGCTTTCTGCATTGTTCTTTATTACTTTTCTTTTTTACCGTTTTAACATGCATCTAAATCACAAATCGGCGACCGTCGGTGACATATGAGAACCAGGCTTAAAGCCATGTTCTCATATGTCGCCGACCGTCGCCGATCCATGATTCAGATGCATGTTAAGTAATAAAAACAATGCAGAAAAGCACTGCTTTCTGCATTGTTCTTTATTACCTTTCTTTTTTTACCGTTTTAACATGCATCTAAATCACAAATTGGCGACCGTCGGTGACATATGAGAACCAGGCTTAAAGCCATGTTCTCATATGTCGCCGACCGTCGCCGATCCATGATTCAGATGCATGTTAAGTAATAAAGAACAATACAGAAAAGCACTGCTTTCTGCATTGTTCTTTATTACTTTTCTGTTTTACCGTTTTAACATGCATCTAAATCACAAATCGGCGACCGTCGGCAACATATGAGAACTAGGCTTAAAGAGTGTAGACAGACAACGCGCTTATATAAGAAAGATAATCATAATTGATTATCTGTTTCGGCAGTATATCAAACCTTACTATATTTCGATTGTTGTTTCAACACTGCCTACGCAGCACACTACTTTTATTTCACTGTAATCCTATAATATGTGAAAATTTTTCATGATGTCTTACACTGCTAAAGTCAACCGAAAAATTTCGGCTGACTCGAGTGGGATTTGAACTCGCACCTTCGGGATTCCGGATTTCCGGTCCGCCGCTCTACCTGTTGAGCTATCGAGCCGCACAGGGATTGGAGGTGAGTTCTATCCAACTTAAGTGCACGAGATATTGTCGCGACAACTTAACGCTTATCCGTGAGGACGTGCAGTGTTTCAATTCTAATTCAGAATCATCCTCAGAGACATGAGAAAATTTTTCATGATGTCTTACACGCTCGAGTCAGCCGAAATTTTTCGGTTGACTTTAGCAGTGTAAGACATCATGAAAAATTTTCTCGTGTCTCTGAGGATGATTCTGAATTATAATATGTTGTTTAACTATTTCCTTCAATTTTTTAAGGCATTGTCCTCGTGGAGGAGTCGAAACAGGAAGAAGAAATGAGTGATATGAAACTTGCAGAAGGAGTACGACTGTTATACAATAAACCACCACAAATTGAACGAAAGGTATCCAGTGTGTTAACATTGTCTTTAACGTTACCAACATGTACACAACATGTATGTACATGGTTTATTTAAATCTTTTTATGCGCAGCTTCGGGTTCCGTCCGAAAAGTAACCGAGCATAACACCCGATCCGCACGTTGTATCTAATAAACTACTAGACATTGTATACACATTGTATCCAGTAAGTTACTGGAAATTGTTTAATTCCAAGATGCGCCAATTAACGGATTAAAACTCACTGCGTATCCCACAATCTTTGTCAAGAACTGTTGACCATAAATTAAAAACACTATTAGGGGGGTTGGACGCGGAGGAGGCGGCTTAAACCCCCCCCCCCCGACACTTTTCAAGTTAGGGTTAGGGTTACCCCCGGGAAATTCACATTTTTGAGATTAGGGTTAGGGAGTTCGGGGGGGGGAAGGGTTTCATTAATAACCTCTTTATTAAACAATTTCCAGTAACTTACTGGATACAATGTGTTCATAATGTCTAGTAGTTTATTAGATACAACGTGCGGATCGGCTGAGCATAACGGAATTAGGGATCCTTTCTCTTATGGTAGTGACCGCTGACCTTATTGACCATTGCGTTTATTGGTAATAATTCCATGTCTTAAATAACCCAAGTACTTCATGAAAGCCTGACCCCAAGACACCCCCTAATCCTAACCAATAAATTCGTGAATATACTGAGACATGGATTTATAACCCGTTTATTCGACTGTGGGCTCATGCGCGCCCACAGTCTGATCAATCTTCATAAATCCCAATCTCGAGCCCATAGTCACCCCCTTTTTGGTCAGCGGGAGAGCGCGGGGGAGACTCTGGGGAAATTGGATTGATTCTCCGTTGTGATTGGTTCATTTAAATTTATTGATTCATCGATTCAAAACATAACCACAGATTGTGAAATAACGAAAGTCATATATTGCTTTATTCAATAAACATATATATCTTCAAATTTAGACGCCTCATCTCTTCTCTTTGTTTACTAATTATATCTAGGTCTCAGTCACAAACAAACTTGAAGTCTTGAAACCCCATGGCATAGCAAAGCAAAGACGAATTCAGAATTCAGAATAACAAATAGTCGCAATGAACAAAACAAACCCTGGTGCGATTTGTCGTTATATATAATGCATAAATGTAAAACAATTTAAACAACTAAAAAGCATATACATTTAAAACAATTAAAGAAGGAATCAGCCTTCGCAATCGCATCTCGTATTTAAAGGCTTGTGATCGAGGTCTCGAGGACGATATTGGCGTCGTGAATGGATATTTTACCTTGGATTTCAAGAACGTTTATGTCAAGTGCCACCCCAAGCTGTATCAGTCCCTCTCCAACAAATTTAACGTGTATTTTATGCAGGATTCTCACAAATATAGTATTTGCGATTTCAAACAAATATATGAAACGAACTCATGAACACAACGAACATTCTGCACAGCAGCTGAGGCTACGATCATGCGCTTAACAACCGGAACCCCTCATTTCAGGGGTAATTAAATCCAATTTCCCCAGAGTCTCCCCCGCGCTCTCCCGCTGACCAAAAAGGGGGTGACTATGGGCTCGAGATTGCATAAATCCAAGGTCAGCGGTTACTACTATTGGAGAAAGGATACTTTGTCAGACGTTGATATGGGGTACCCGCAGTCAAGTTATGTGTAGCTTCTCGAAACTCAACTTATACCACTTGTACCATAAACTCACATGATAATATGGTTTTTGTGGTTCTCTTATTGTCACCCTTGTTCCTGTTTCTTTCTTAGATTTCAGAGTTTGAGATCAGTAGCGAAGGCCAAATTTGTGAAGACGATGGGATGTCTGTTGAAGAACTTATGAAACAATTGAAAGAAATGTGAAAAAATGGGACTACAAACAGGATTGTGACAAAGAAGAAGTATTTCAGTGTTAGACAGCGTGTGCAGCTTTCAAACCTAGCTTAATTAGATGTATAGAGTATATACATTATAAGACCAAACTGTGACCAGTTGCGAAAAATGCAACATCAAGGCCTGCCGGCTAGGAAATGACCCCGCAACCCTGTACTAGCATCGCAGGAAGGCCTTCATGTTGCATTTTTCGCAACTGGTCCCAGTTGGGTCCTATACATAGACGGATTTTCTGGGGGGGGGGGGGGGGGGTGCTACCCCCCAAATATTTGCTTTCACAGCACGTTTGGTGACGCCTTGTGTTACCTCACCAGCTCACCCCCCTAAAATTTCTGGCACCCCCCTAGTAATAAATATGAAAATCCGTCTATGGTCCTATAATGTATATATTCTACACTCGAAATTTTCCTTCACAAAAATTACCTAGTCTATATCCAGTTTAATCGAGTGAAATGCCAAATATTGCTTAGCTCTAGATGTACAATGTTCTAAAACCAGTTCTTAAACGGTATTTTAAGGACTGAAAGTGGGTGTAATTTTAATTATTTTAAGTTTGAAGCATATCGCATGAAACGACGCCAAGCAATGCATTCAATGCTAAAGAAAGGTACAAGACGAAAGGGCAAACATTAGAGAGGTTGTGCTTGTAAACACGCACAAAGGCCATATTAGTACATGCAGAAACTTCGGTTGGCAAGTGTTGTAAAGTACTAATACAAAAATTATAATATTTCGAGTATTTATTATGCGTGGTTCTTCTAATCCTAGTACAAATTTTAAGGACTTTTCATCATAGTCAATCGAGATATGGTCTGGAAACTCAGCTAGTCTTTGGTCTATGTTTTTGTTCGCCTTTATGCATTTTTGTGCACGGTGTATTTTAGTATAATGAACGAATTGTCCAATAGCAACGTTTCAGTTCAATCACTCAACCGTGCTATTTAAATATTAATAAACCTAAAACAAAGGATGTGCACGGTGTAAGGTACGGTTCAACATAAAATCCCAGCTCATTATAGGCGCTTTGAAGTTTGCCGATTTTCCAGACCATATCTCGATTGACTATGATATCATTAAGCCAAATGTAAGGATCCATGGTCCCGTGAATGTTATTATATACTAAATCATTTACATCATACAAGGTTAGTTCAAGCTAAGAAGTTAAAGTTCGCCTGAAAGACCAAACGTTTTCGACTTTATGTTTTCGAGGTTAAGTCGTCGTCAACCCAGATGAATAAAAGTTGGAAGAGTTCGGTGCTTAACCCATTGCTGGCTAGGATGGCCGAGGGTTCTCCATTTGACGAGGGAAATCGTCTGGCATTAGATAAAGTAAAATAATAGAGAAAGCATTTTTGGCCCACTCAGGCAGGAATGGGTTAACGAATGGGTTAACGAGTTTTCAACGAACTTATTTCTCAACTTTTTAGCTTTTTCGCCTTAATTCATAAAGATGGCCACACTTTATATTCTTTTAGACGCATTTAAATCAGCCCTTAGAACCTCGTTCTGGTGTCTATAATTTGGAAAGAACTTTCCGCAAGAACGATGCTGGAAAAGTTACGTTTAATACATATATACTAGAAACTGGAAAAGAACAAATTGGCGACCATCTATAAATGCGGCGTATTTAGACTTACCATGGCAAACATTCCAGATTACTGTATAAATTATATCAATTATTGCACTGTTGCAGGTTATTTTTAACTATCAGAATATCATTTACAAGGTTACACAAGAGAACAATTCCACTGATTTGTTATGCCAACAGTGGAATTTTTCTGTTTTACTTTGAAAGCCAGTCAACTATTTCTTTTTCTTCAGTTCTTCAAATCGTCTATTGAGGTCATCGAAGTCTAAGTCATCGCCACCGCTGGCGCCTCCGATCGTGCTCGCACCTCCTGGGAGAGACCCTGAGGGAACATCTGGTAGATCTGGCACGTTAGGAAGATTGCTGCTCATGTTGGGAGGTGCGGAAGGACCTAAAGATAAGACATATGTTTATTTCCTCGTCCATCTATTCATTCATCCCTCCTACCCAATTACCCTCCTAACTACCCCTCCCATCCATCTCTCCCACCCATCCATCCTTCCCGCGTATCCGTCCCATCCATCTATCCCATCCTTCTCTCCCACGTATCCGTCCCTTCTATCTATCCCATCTTTCCATCCATCCATAAATTCAGTCACGCATATACTCCCTCCCTCCCTCTTTCAGTCACTCCTTATATGAATTATTAGGTGGTGAACTGGGGAGATTTTAGAACCAAATACTGACAGACAAAATAAAGAAAGGCAAAAATACCGTTGTCTGTTGCAGGGTAAGGCAGACCCTGAAAGAAAAAAGTTGAATTAAAGTGATGCCAGATTTCTTTACTAATAAGCAGATAGGAATAACAAAAACTTGTAATTGTAGCATTAGTGGACGAAAAATGGTGTTACTACAACAATGTTGGTTCAACGTTGGGTCAACTGTGCATATCTGGCAGATTTTATTACTCGGATGCATTGCGGACCTATTTTTATACGCAGTGCGGACTAATTTTTATACGCAGTGCGGACTAATTTTTATACGCAGTGCCGACCTATTTTTATACGCAGTGCCGACCTATTTTTATACGCAGTGCGGACTAATTTTTATACGCAGTGCGGACCTATTTTTATACGCAGTGCGAACCTATTTTTATACGCAGTGCGAACCTATTTTTATACGCAGTGCGAACCTATTTTTATACGCAGTGCGGGCCTACTTTTATACGCAGTGCGGACCTATTTTTATACGCAGTGCGGGCCTATTTTTATACGCAGTGCAATATATTGATCCTCCCACAAATCATCTTCAAAGCAAATGGTAAAATGTTATTTTTACAATGATAGAATACTGTAATATAACTAAATTTCTTCTTACCCCAACATTACTGGGTGGTGGTGGTTGAGAGTTGTGTATAGGTTGATAGCCAGGGCCAGGGTTAAGCTTCTGCAAAGGAGAATCGAATTTATCTTACTGAAAAAGAGCTTATTCTTCGGGATACACACTGTACTAAATCTTGTCCAAAAGTCAGTGTTTACAATACGCAAAAATGTTTTTACTTACTTCAGGATTAGTAGGATATCCTGGCCCACCTGGTGGTAAGGACACGTGAGTAGGAGGTGGGGTATATCGTGCATTTACCTTTTGGAAGTTGAGAAAATCTAATAAGCATGTATTGCACTAGTACTGTATTACACAAAAATTAACCCATTCAATTCCATTTATTCTTTCCTTCTTGTCTGTCTATATGTTCTTTCTTGCTTGCTTGCTTGCTTGCTTTCTTTCTTTCTTTCTTTCTTTCTTTCTTTCTTTCTTTCTTTCTTTCTTTCTTTCTTTCTTTCTTTCTTTCTGTCTGTCTGCCTGCCTGCCTTCCTTCCTTCCTTCCCTCCCTCCCTCCCTCCTTCCATTCCCCCCTTCCTTCCCTCTCTCCCTCCTTTCCTTTCCTGCTGTAAGCAGTACCTGTGGGGGAGGATAAGCCATGGCTGCATTAGGACCAGGAACAGAAGGCATTTGAGGAAACGAAGCTGCAGGTGGATTCTCATTGTAATGTTCAAAACCAATCTGACTTCTGGGCCCAACACCACCACCACCACCACCACCACTGCCACCACTACCACCCGATCCACCAAAACCACTACTACCATTGAAATTACTGTTGTCATCACCACCAAAACTCTTTGATTCAACTATGTCTGGAAGATCATTAACCTGAGAAATGAAACATGAAAATTTAATCGATGTCTGTCTGTCTGTCTGTCTGTGTTTGTTTGTTTGTTTGTTTGTTTGTTTGTTTGTTTGTTTGTTTGTTTGTTTGTTTGTTTGTCTGTCTGTCTGTCTGTCCATCCATCCGTCCGTCCATCCATCCATCCGTCCATCCATCCATCTGTCTGTCCATCCATCCATCAATCCCTTCCAACAGCAATGCACTAAACTAGAGGTAAATATAAATCAGATAACCTTACCATTACTGTTGGATCTGGTTCAAAAGGAACGTTATGGCTTTTGGCAATCTCAACAAGATACCTTTCCACCAGATCTTTTGGGGGTGCATTTGGACTCAGTTTGTTAATAAGCTGTAATATTTGGAGAAAAAAAAATTCTGGTAAAGAGAATTTTAAGACTTACAGTTTGACCAGCAGAACAATGAAATAACAATATCATAATGAACAAAACACTGTGGAATAGAACAAACCCTTTCATTGACTGTTGTATTAGTATTTGCAGCAGCCTGTTGGGCAAATTGTTTACCATATTTCTGGCCCAGCTGATCAGCAACCTGTAGATATGTTTAGAAATAAATTATACCAATTTTACAAAATTATACAACTTAATTGGCTGTAATAAATAAAACGAAAAATATACTTACCACTCGTAGTTCCGTGACTTCACTCTGAAGTCGTGGTGCGGCCCATATGAGAGTTGAAACTGCTTCACTTAAACCTTCATCACAATATCTAAAAAAAAAGTCACAATATGGCTTAATTATTATAGTAACAAATACTTGTTATATATACCAAGTGACTAAAACATACTTCATTGTTTCAATTAGGCCAAATCTCGCAAGTAGTAAGTCAGAATAGAGTTCCAACAGTTCCATTGCTTCAACAAGGTAATCCTCTCTGATAATGTGTTCAACCTATATTAAAACAGTAAGATAATAAACTAACAATTCATACTTTATTTTTCTTTAACCAATTCCTGTCTGACCCAACTAAAAACAGCCCAATTTATTGTTTTACTATGTCTAATGTCAGCTGATTTTACTCATCAAAGGGAGAACCCTGAGAAATCCTAGGCAGGAATGGTTAACAAGCAATTACTGTAACTCATTGCTTAGGCAAAAAATGACACTTTATTGTTTTACTCTGGTACATCAAAGAAAACTGAGGTGATCGTGAGCGAACTAAGGTGGGTTATTTAATGTCCATGTGACGTATGGCATACCAATAATGTGAAAAAATTTTATTTTAATCAATTGATTGGTAATCAATAAAACATCAATCACATTTACACCTCATCAATTGATCATCAATTTCCATTACGAATTTATGACTATTATCTATTGATCATCATTGATTATCAATTCTAGGAGTAGAAACAATCATGATTGTACTGTATATTTATAGTGTATTTCTATAAAGTAAAAATCTCTACCCGAATTCTCGCTCTGTCATCTTTGGATTGAACCAAGTAATCAGCAATTTCCTTCCTTGCCTTCTGAGCTATTTCAGCTGGAAGAAAAATAAGCCATTAAACAACCTGATTCACAATGTCATACTTTACGAACCTAAAACCTTCAGAAAATACAAATATTTTAATATAATAAGATTATCCAAACTTTATAAAACCATGACTCACTTTTCTTTTTTTCAAGTAATTTCAGCCGGTTGATGACCAATTTGAGGTTCACCCGAAGTTTATTTGCACTAAACCCTGAAGAAAACATTGAAAAGTACTATATTTTAGCACGAAATGCTGTAAAAAACAGACGTAAACATTGCAAAACACTGTACACCTACCCATGATGAAGCAAAATAAATATACTTCTCGTGAATCTCGTCATTGGAATATTTTTAGAATATGCGCCCTAGTTTTGCTGTTCAGCAGCATTTCTTTAATGAAAACGGGGGGAGTGAGAAAATGAACACAGTTTTCCATCTTTCAAACTGACGGGGTTTTTTCGTTGTTTTTTTTTAATTTATTTTTTCCTATAATAAAATATATTAATTATAAATATAAACTAGTATAGTTGGTATGAATTTTTTCTAGACTAGGGGTCATAAGAAAACCTTTACAGGATTTTTATGGAAGATTATTTATTTATTTTACAAGTGTTTAATATTTTTTTTAAATTTTTTTTTAAGACTAACTCAGTAACTCTTCACCTCACATAAACACTAACTCTAAAACTAATTATAATACTAACTCTTTCCTAAAAAAGACCATTCCTAAATTCTAACTTTACTGTCTTTACAGTATAAAGAAGGAAAATTATTAAAAACAAAATGGCGGTACCGCGGTACGTCATTTTGCTGGATGGAAACAAGTATTTACCCGGGAGGAGTTTACCATTGTTTGTACTTTGAACACGTTGGGGAGCGAAGTACACAAACGTCTCAAACAGTGGAAATATTGCATAAACTCAAATAAAAACTGGTTAAAAAAAGGTTCGTGTTTGTTATATTGGCATTCTTGTACAACTGAATGTAAGTGTTACTCTTTAAATATCTAAAATGTCTTGATAATTTTGATTTTTGTGTCATGACAGCAGAAACATTTTATACTGTATGAAGGCTATTGTTGACACGAGGTGACAGTGATTTGGCCTTGGCATGATTTTTGCAGGGTATAAGCGAGTTTTTGCCGTGATACATCGTTGATAAATGTAATTGCAAAGCTACTACTTTTTTCTGGTTGTCCCATTAGACTCTGTATGTCCTATATAAAGAATAATATCTCCAGACTCTATGAACAATTTATTATTAATGAGGCTGAGTATGTGAAGAGTTATCATGTCGACCAAGGTGGTTGCTTATCTGCAAAATTCTGAGCCGTGGATAACACATACACTTGTTGAAGTCTGCATAATTTTTTATATATTTTATACGAGAGCCAAATTCATTAACCCCAAAATATAAAAATTTTGTACTCTTAGCCTTGGCCGTGGTGCCAAGTGTATAAAAAGATGAACATTTTGCATGCTTGGCAGTGAGTGGTGCTGAGCATACAAAAATTTTATATGCTTGGCAGTGCTGTCAGCCGTACAAAAATTTGAAATCTGATAAATAAAGTATACTTTATTATTATTTTATTATACTGTTGTATATTATTACTACAGTGAAACCTGAGTTTTGCGACCACCTCTGGTGCCACGAAAAAGTGGTCATTAAGGACAGGTGGTCGTTCAGACAGGTAGTGATGTGATGTCATAGCAGCCATTTTGGTAGCGCCGCGATCCGCAGCGGTTCTTTATATAAACATTGTTTCAAGGTTAGGAAAATGGCGATTTATAAATATAAGAATATGCTTGGCAGTGCTGTCAGCCGTACAAAAATTTGAAATCTGATAAATAAAGTATACTTTATTATTATTATATTATACTGTTGTATATTATTACTACAGTGAAACCTGAGTTTTGCGACCACCTCTGGTGCCACGAAAAAGTGGTCATTAAGGACAGGTGGTCGTTCAGACAGGTAGTGATGTGATGTCATAGCAGCCATTTTGGTAGCGCCGCGATCCGCAGCGGTTCTTTATATAAACATTGTTTCAAGGTTAGGAAAATGGCGATTTATAAAGATTTACAAGGGAAATGGAAAAAGCAGGGAAATGGAAAAAGCAGGAACACTTTTGACATTTGTATGTTTAATATCATGGCCTTAGAGCCATGTTCTCCACATCAAAATGGTCTCGTACTGTCGTTCACTTCAGTTTTTGCGCTGTGTTTTTGTTACGTTTGATTCAATTTTTGCGCTGGTTTGGTCTTGTTAAAAGCTCTTGGCTTTATTTACGATCTTCCAGTAGTATTTTTTAGATGTGAACACTCAGTTTTATCACTTTCCTTTCCAAGTTAAAAAGCCGTTGTAAAATATACAAACTTCTCGCGGTAAACGATCATCAGGATCAACTTGTCTAAAGTTAACAAATATTACTCATGGTTTTGGACTATTCAGTCATTGTATTAACTCTCAAACATCAACTAAAAAGTATTTGGCTTTGGCAGGAGAAATTTACACAGATTTTCATCAAATAATGCTCAAAAGAGAAGCAAAACAAGACTAAAATGCGGTAACATGGCAATTGAGCAACACTTCTGGTTTCTTGTTTTCACATGTGGTCGCATTCGCGTTTGTTTACTACGAAAAAACGGGTATTTCTTTAACGTATTTCGGCAGTTTTACATTGAGTTGGTCGCTCATAACAGGTACATATCTTGTTTGGGACACAAAAAACCGGTCGCTGGTCGCGTAAGGCAGGTGGTTGCTCATTGCAGGTATATTTCAACTACAAATCGTCCGTGCCAGAAAAAGTGACCGTATATGACAGGTGGTCGTAAAACATGGGGGTCGCAAAACTCGGGTTTCACTGTATACCTTATATAAAATAGAGTGTTTTATTGAAGTTTCCACCACTAATAAAAACGATAATCTCACATGTGTGATTATTTATGATAATCTCACGTGACGATTATCGCTGAATCAGCATTATAGTTTAATGCCATTTTTGCAAGGCGATAGGACAATTTTTTTATATAATAAACAGAACAATACATGGATGCTTGGAAATATGAAATTTATTTCTCATGTTGAACCTGGTCAACACTCAAAATAAATTTTGTATTTCCGCACATCCATGTATTATTCGCTATTTATTTTCAGTTTGTCAGTTGGTTTCAATAATCATTAATCCCATAATCATTAATGGAAAAAGAGGCAACAGAGGACAGTGCTGCCATGATGGAATACAACGAAGAACCAGATGAAGATGATGCAGAAGAAGAGAAAGCTAAAGTTCAAGAAAATGTTAAAGAGACAAAAAAGACAGCAAGGGGGAAAAAAGGGAGCAGAACTGTTTTAAGTGGACGTGGTGTCACTCTGAAAATGTTGGTGGATGATGGAATATTGAATGTTGAAGAGGGATGCATGTCCATTGATTACTTGGTAAAGGAGGATATTGGAATATAATTTGCAATTTAATTCTACCCTATTTGGCTACTGGTAATACAAGGGAATCAAAAGTGGTGGAACCATGGGCTATAGATCCCCTAGAGGGTACATCTAGGGGGGAACTTAGAGATACTTCTATGATCTATTAACTATTCAAAAACTAATTTACCTGTTGTAAACATTGATATAAGTACATTTGGTTCATTTCATCTGAAATTTGTTAGCTTATTTTCAAAATTTGAGGGAAGCACTTTAGAACCATCATTCACTAGAAAGCTTGGGCTACCCTCTTGACCTGTCAGAGACTACAGCCAATTAATCAGTCACACCTCTTTAATCAGTGACTTTGTCACCTGGCCCCTCTATTGTCAAACACGTTCTGCCACCAGTGAAGAGAAAGTGCCTTGGAAGATCATCGTATATACAATAATGTATTCGTATTGCCTTCTCTTTATTCCAAAGGGTCAGAAGTTTGTGGCTGATCTCTTATCTAATGGCAAAATCAAGTGGGAAGGCAGCAACAAATTATTTAACTCTCCATCAGCATGGGCCATACACTGCAAAAAGCTGGTCAACCCTTCAAAAAAATCAGGATGCGGATGGGCATCTGTAAGTATGATGCATGTAATAATATTACTTATAGTCACATAAATATTGCACATAAATATACCTGTATTTATATCTGCTTATCTGTGGTTTGTTTCAGGTGAAGTATAAAGGGAAGAAATTGGATCAGTTTAAGACCACTTGGTTTCGGCAACAAAGACCTTTATTTCACTCTAATAAATCAGCATCTCCAGTAAGAAACTGGCTATCTGTAAATTTTCATTTCATTCCACATGTACAGTACAGTACAGTACAGTACAGTACAGTACAGTACAGTACAGTACAGTACAGTACAGTACAGTACAGTGCAGTGCAGTGCAGTGCAGTGCAGTGCAGTGCAGTGCAGTACAGTACAGTACAGTACAGTACAATGCAGTACAGTACAGTACAGTACAATACAATACAATACAGTACAGTACAGTGCAGTGCAGTAACTGTATAATTACAATAACGTGAAACATAATGTCCCATATAATTTTTAGAACACTCCTTCAGTAAAGAAACCAGCTACTTCTTCCCCTGCTATTTCATTTCCTGCTTCAAAAACAAAAACAGAAACAACCTCAACCGTTTCTTCGGCTACGTCCCAATCTGCGGGTCAAGCTCCACCTTTATCTTCTCCTGGTGCAAGCCAAGGAAAGCAAGACAAAAGTACCACTTATTCTGCGGCATCTTTTACAAAAAACCAGCCCACTTCCAAAAAGGAATCACAGAAACTTAAAAATAAAGCTCAGCGACAATCCAGAAAGTACGTCACTATAACCATAAGTCAGAGAAAGTTTTTAGTGTAAATTAAAGGTGCTGTTACACGATGCGATTTTTCTTGCAACTTGCAACAAATTTACATATGGAAAAAAAACCCCACAAGTTGCAGGAAGGGGGTGTTACACGTTCAGAAACTTGCGATTTTTGTTGTAAGTTGCAGCAAAAAGTAGAACCCATCCAACTTTTCTTGCAACTTGCAACACGGCAAAAATAACAAAATCGCAAGTTCCTGTGGGGTGTTATACGGTGCGATTTTTTATGCAACTTACAACATTCATTGATTTGTTGTAAGTTGCAAGAAAAATCGCATCGTGTAACAGCAACCTTAAAGTGTCCCTGAAATGGAAAACTCGTTGGCATTCTTTTGTTTTAATAAACAGAGGAGCATGGTAGAAGCATTCACTGAAAATTTCAAGAGAAGCTGATGTATAGTCTTCGAGCCATTAAGTCTCAAAGTTTGCCATGGCTATTTCATTTCTGTAGAAATTTTAACTCTCAGTAACAATACCGTATGACCTACACAAATGGAACAATGGATTTTAGCATTAAAGTGCCTATATCACTTGTGGAGTTTCAACGTATTTAAATAGAACAGAAAAAATCAGTTAATAAGTTATTTTGCCGTTGTGTTTTAGTCAAATAGTTCCTGACATATTGGCTTCTGAACATGCCAATTCTCAAAAATTTCCGTCGTTCATTTTTAAGCACGGGGGCACGGGACTCAGGAACCTAAGACGACCATCTTCTTATTGGAATCAATGTGCGTACTGGAAAACGGGTGTGAGCTCGACATTTCGATTTTTCAGTCGAGTATATGTGTTTTTGTGAATCAATAAGCCGAAACGTAGTTGTTTTGGATTGACTCGTTCCTGAGTCCCAGGCCCCCAAGGTGTTAAAATGAACGACGGAAATTTTTGGAGAAAAGCCGAAATTGGCATGTTTAAAGGCTTATATCTCAGAAACTATTAAAGTAAATCAAAAACGGCAAAATAACTTATTAACTAACTTTTTTTGCTCTATTCAAATACGTTAAAACCCCACAAGTGATATAAGCACGTTAATGATCCATCAGCGTACATCATAAGGCATTATGATACGTTGTATGTAGCTTGGTGTAATGTAACAGACGTTGGTAGACGTTCGTCAAGCTCAATTACTCACATGAGTATGACTATGAATTTGCAACCTTAGCTCTCCATCTGAGCCTCAGTGGCTCAATGGTTAGAGCGTCTAACCGGTCATTAGAACAGGTTCGAACCCTGTCTGGGGCTCAGAAATCTTTTCCGTGTCATTCATAAGGCATTGTTTATACCAAGAAGCTCAAA
Organism: Corallium rubrum; assembly: GCA_964035015.1. Classification (NCBI taxonomy): domain Eukaryota; kingdom Metazoa; phylum Cnidaria; class Anthozoa; order Scleralcyonacea; family Coralliidae; genus Corallium; species Corallium rubrum. The sequence goes on from OZ036003.1 coordinate 13,592,140, forward strand.
TTTCTTCTACCATACCATACCCGGTCGACTGCAGTCGGACCCTAAGGCAGGGGTGGGCGCCACTCCTATCCCAGATGGTGTTGGTTTTGCGGAGGGAGGAAAACCGGAGAACCTGGCGAAAAACCCTCGGAGCACAGGAGAGACCAACTAAACTCTACTCACATGGTCCAAGCTCGAGAACGGGGCTGTTCTCAGATGGTCACCCATCCAAGTGCAAACCCCGTCTAAGCGGTGTCACGGTCTCAGCGATCTCCCAGTCTGAGTTATCCTAAGACCAACTGCGCAGTTATCTCCTGCTTTTCTGCATTGCTATTGTCGTTATTCTACTAAAAAATACGTATAATCATGGAAACCATACTTTTATCACGTTCTTTTAAACATTTGGTCGTAAGGTAATCAATATCATAAGTATAACTATAAAACGTCTGTGATTATTACGAATGGCAATACCATGTAACTCATGTAAATAATAGTTCGCTATTAAAGCTTTCGTCTCGCTAAACTCGATACTTCATCAGAGCATCGAAAACTACTTGTGTCTTATTAAATTTACATATTCTTAGAATCTTAGATGCTCTGATGAAGTATCGAGTTTAGCGAGACGAAAGCTTTAATAGCGAACAATATATTATTTACATGAGTTACATGTTTTATATTTATACTTATGATATATTGATTACCTTGCGACCAAATGTTTAAAAGAACGTGATAAAAGTATGGTTTCCATGATTATACGTATTTTTTTAGTAGAATAACGACAATAGCAATGCAGAAAAGCAGGAGATAACTGCGCAGTTGGTCTTAGGGGATAACTCAGACTGGGGGATCGCTGAGACCGTGACACCGGGCTTAACTATTGGTGAGACCACCCGTGGCGTGTGCTGTTATAGGGCGCTGTCTCTCACCTTCTAAAGCGTACTAACCGTGACAAACTTTGAGAGTTACGCCAAATTATCTTAAATTTCTTCTAAAGCGTACTAACCATGACAAACTTTGAGAGTTACGCCAAATTATCTTAAATTTCTTCTAAAGCGTACTAACCATGACAAACTTTGAGAGTTACGCCAAATTATCTTAAATTTCTTCTAAAGCGTACTAATTATGATAAACTTTGAGAGTTACGCCAAATTATCTTAACTTTCTTCTAAAGCGTACTAACCATGACAAACTTTGAGAGTTACACCAAATTATCTTAAAATATTCCGTGGGTGCATGCTCTCACTAATGCTCCTCTGTTGACTAAAACAACGAAAACGCCAACGAGTTTTTCACTTTTATTATGTACTGTTTAATAAACGAGCAGGAGTGTTTTATCAAATATAAAGACACGAGGTGAAGCCCAGTGTTTTTATTTCTGATAAAACACGAACTGTGAGTTTAATCATAGTTAATAGAAAATATACATGGTTTGGAAACCCGGCAAACTTCAAAGCGGTTAACAATCAAGCTACGATTCATCTCGAAAGGTACACGAAGGTGCCAAATCCTTTGTTTTAGGTTTATTAATATTTAAACAGTACGGTTGAGTGATTGAAGCCAAACGTTGCTATTGGATGATTGCTTCATTATACAGAAAACACAATATGTTCAGTAACCATGAAAGTGCAAAAATTTCCATAAACCTGAACAAAAACATAAAACAATGACTTTGATGAGCTTCCAAACCATGTATATTTTCTATTAACTATGGTTTAATGAACGGCTTCAAAAACGAACCACTTGGTAAGTTCATTGACGTAGTAAGTTTGAAAAGTAACCTTGTCTAAGCCGAGAAAATCAAAGCTAAAGTTTATGTAAATCAGGAGGTATTTTTATCACATATAAAGACACTGATTAAACTTTAATTTCTTTTGAATTTTCCTCATGAATTTTAATGAGTTTTTGAAAGACACTTTTACATGTGCTTAGAAGCTGACTTTGGTTTTTCACATTAATTTTAATAGAGAACGTTTACAGGAGAGTCAGCGGAAAAGTAACGTAACTGCACCGCCATCGAAAGCCAGTAACAAACAGGAGGCACAGTCGTCATGTCAGTCAGGTGAATGGTTTGGCTATACTTTAAGTATTGTGTATGAAATGCTGAGTCCGTTTCCAAGGGCTCTGACAATAGAAACGTCAGAGTGAAAATGTTGGCACTATCACCAATGTCCATGCATGTTTTTGTAGACTTGGCGGACTTATCGTCATTTACTTCCTCCCGAAAGACGAAACTGGTCTCTTGGCCAAGAACAAGTGTGAATGTTTCAGAAGTGCGGCAAGATAGGTAAGGCATGGCTTCGACTACTGGCAATTGTGCCATTTTGCAATAGAACAATGACTGAGTATTGTAGAACAATGCCAGCTGACCATTGTTTTAAGGTAAAATGGCACAATGTCCATCAAGCTAACTTGGAAAAATGCAATTCAATCTGAATAGAGCGCTTGAAGTATTTCATTTTACTTTTGCCAGTAATCCTCAGACTTTGGTAGAATGCTTGAACTTTGCTAATCTGAAAAAGACGCAGCCTTTCACCGTCTCTATCAACACAAACACTCTCATGTTGATGGTAAGTTTGGTCGGGGTTTTGTTTTGTTTCACTTTCTCTTTTTCTTTATTCTTTTCCCTTTTGTTGTATGCATCTGTCTTATTTTCTTTCTTTCCCTGTACTTTACATTATCGCCAGGATTTGCACTGTCACCTGACAACCAGTGAAGTGGTCGGTTATTTGGGTGGTCATTGGAACCGTGATACGCAATGTAAGTTCTGATCGACACAACTGAATGGCATTTTAACGCTCTCACTCCCAAGAGAGATCATTTGTAACCGACTCTAACGCCAACTACACGCGTAAAAACGCACAACTTGTTCACGGTTGTCAACAGGCGTGAACAATGTTGTGCTGCTCGCCGTGAACATTGTTGTGCTGCTCGCCGTGAATAAGTTGTCAACAAGTTGTTCACTTATGGTTCGAATAATTTGTTCACGGATAAATCAACAGTCATGAACAAGTTGTTCCAACAGCACATTTTTATAGCCAACAACGTTGTTCGCACATGATACAACATGTTGTAACAGCATGACGAAATAACAACGATGAACAACAATGTTACGACAATGGTGAACATGGTTGATGTATCAACACGTTCTTCGGTTGTTACAACATGCGTGAACAACGGTTGTTGTTTCATCAAGCAGTAACAACTTGTTGAAACAATGATGAACAATGTTGTTCATTTATCAATGTTGTTCACATATGTCAACAAGTTGTTACAGCATTGTTGCAAGTTGTTACAGCATTGTTCAGGCAACAATGCTGTAACAACTTTTGTAACAGCGAGATTTTTACGCGTGTAATGGCCTCTTTACAAGGAGATTTTTATGCGTGTAATGGCCTCTTTACAAGGAGGTAGGGTTACCCTAGCACCCGGGTCAAACTTCAAAGTTAGCCCAGGTTTACAAGCAAAATTTCACAGGTAGGGTCACCCTGCTGCCCGGGTCAACTTTATTAGACCTGGTCACTCATAATCAGCGCAAGAAGCCTGGAACTAGTAAAAAGTTGTCCCGGGTAGGCGACAAGGACAAAACATAACCCGCCGCGTTACTATAGGGTAACCCTAGTGGCGTGATAGGGTTACCATATATAGCACCCAGGTTAGCCTAACGTCCTTGTAAACACAAACAAAAAAAAAACAAGAAATGTATAGCTAGGGTAACCCGGGTGCTAGGGTGACCCTTGGAAACAGGCCTTACTTGTACACGGCATTGTGGGAGCACGGGTGGCTTGTGCTGGTAGCGCGCTGCCTAAAAGTTAAGCCAGGTTAGACGGGGTTAGTACTTGGATGGGTGACCGCTTGGAAATGACCCCGTTTTCGGGCTTGGAACTCACGTGAGTAGAGTTGTAGTTAATCTCTCCTGTGCTTCGAGGGTTTTTCGCCGGGTTCTCCGGTTTTCCTCACTCCATAAAGTCAACACCTAACATCTTAGCTGTGATCCATGGTCTGAACTGTGTCGTATGGCGGCTGCCTTGATCTGCGTCCTTCGCAATTCAGCCGCTGGCTGCAAGTAAGGATGATTAGCCCCCAGTCCTTTAACACTGTTTAAAATTAGTACACTGACTTGGTTAATTTTATTATTTTATCTGTTACATTTTAGACGTTCAAGTCGTACAAGCTTTCCCAGTGAAGTGTAGATTTGCTAATCAGAAAAACGCCGAAACAGTGGAAGAAGAGGTGCATACCGTTGCATGTTATTACAGGGTTCACAATAGGTTTATCGGCACGCAGGATAACTATTAATAATTTTGTTTGTGAAAATTAATCGTCTAGATTAGTTTAGTCCTGAGAAAGACTGTTGTTGATGTCAGTGACTGACGTTCAGACGGCCTCAGCGGCGGTCGCATGACTCTGAAGATGATCACCGCTGAGCAGTCGAAACGTCAGTCACAGTCTTTCTCAAGACTACACTAACTTACACGCGTAAAAACGCACAACTTGTTCACGGTTGTCAACAGGCGTGAACGATGTTGTGATGCTCGCCGTGAACAAGTTGTCAACAAGTTGTTCACTTATGGTTCGAACAACTTGTTCACGGATAAATCAGCAGTCGTGAACAATTTGTTCCAAGCAACACGTTCTTCGGTTGTTACAACATGCCTGAACAACGAACGGCTGTTGTTTCATCAAGCAGTAACAACTTGTTGAAACAATGATGAACATGTTGTTCATTTATCAATGTTGTTCACATATCTCAACAGGTTGTTACAGCATTGTTCAGGCAACAATGCTGTAACAACTTGCGAGATTTTTACGCATGTTAGACGATCAATTTTGACAAACATGTACTAATCCTAGGTTCAAACCATTTACTTTATTATAATTTCGATAACCAGAAATGGGATAAAACGTAAAAACGTCGTGCGCTTAATTTTTTTTTGTCTTGTGAGTTTCCATGTCGAAGTAGAAAACTATTTAATTTGTACAAAAGAAAAATTCAAGCGCGCTACATTTTACGCCTATAGTGGTGGTGGTGGTGGTGGTGGGGGAATCCTACTTTATACTAAAGTTGCTGTTTTTTGTTTATTTTCCTTTATAGATCCGACTGGCCATGAAAGCTCGTGGTTTAGTTGTGGTAGGGTGGTATCACAGTCACCCGACATACCAAGCAGATCCGTCAGTTCGAGATATCGCCGCCCAGCAACATTACCAGAAGTGTTTAAAGATGGAAAAATCTACGTATGAACCATGTCTTGGTTTTATTGTCTGTAAGTAAAAAGTAGTATAGTATACTGTATACCCCAGAGAGCTGTAGCCAATACAGGCTTTAAATCTCTCCTGTCCGAATCGGTCTTTAGTATTTTATTCTCGCTTACGCCAGACGATTTTATCAGTCACCTCTGGGAAAGCCCTTGGATATGGGAATGAGTTATAAACTATTTCTCTAACTCTTTTCTGTAACGCCAGACGATTTTATTCACCTCTGGGGAAGCCCGGATTACCCTGCGAATCAGAGCCCCTTTCCGACCTGCGCAGGCTTCGGGGGAAAGTGGGCTCTGCCAACAAACTCGATATTTCTTTTTGAGCATGCGTGAACGGTTGCCATGATACTATTTTGGGCCCAGGCTCAAACGCGTCACTTCCTATTTTCCTGCTTACGCGTGTTCATAAACTAGAACTTGTTTGACCAGTTTAAAACCTGACTGACTCGCCCCAAACTTGGGGCGAAGATCGAGTTTGTTGAAAGGGGGTGTGACTCGCAGGGTACACTCTATCTCCAACTCTATCTCCAACTAAACTATCTCTAACTAAACTATATCTCTAACTCTTTCCTGTCCGAATACGTCTTTGGTATCCTATTCTGGCTAACGTCAGACGATTTTATTCACCTCTGGGGAAGCCCTCGGATAGGAATGGGTTATAAACTATCTCTCTAACTATTTAAAGTGCCTCTATGGCCTCTGGGATCTTTACATATTTAAATAACGTAGGTTAAAAGAAAATGTCCCCCGAAATTTGTTCTCAAAAATATTAAATGCTCGCCCATTAACAGCGCTCCGAAGTTGGCCAAATCAGCCCAAATCGCGCCATTTTGAAAGTTAGACCGTTTTCTTGGGCCTGGGTTCTAATTGATAGATCTACGTCACATTTGCGTCACAGTCAGAACACTAACATTTCTTCTGCCGAGGCTGAGTCAGACGAACTATCTTGGAACATATTGATGAATATATCTAAAGTTTTCATTGCTTAAATAAAGGTTTAAGAGACGCAATACCAAAAACACACTAAATAGTCAGAAGTTCGGTTCCGACCGTGACGTCACACAGTAAACTCGCACCATGTCCCTAATGCACGGTCACAGTTATAGAGGTACCAACTTTGAAGCGCTGCTAATGGGTGGGGATTTAATATTTTTGAGAAAACTTTTCGTGAAACATTTTCTTTTAACCTAAGTTATTTAAATATGTAAAGATCCCACAGGCCATAGAGGCACTTTAACTCTTCGGCTTTTTAATGTTCTTTTTTCTGTAGCTCCTTATGATCCGCATCTTTCATCGCGAGAGTCTGTGGTTAAAGCATTTTGGGTTCAGTCAGATAGCGGTAGAAATACCTTAACCCCAGGTTATCCACTACCGATGGCAATGAACTTCAGTATCCATCAGAGCGGCTTACTTACCGACGATCTCCTCACTGAAATGGTAAGTTGTTGCCTTGGTTCATCGCTGCCGAGAGGACGGACAGATATTGAATGCAGGGTTTTCAGGGCAGCTGAGCTGAAATGTTTGGACTTACATTATCAACGCACAGCAATTTTTGTGAATATACAGAGTGATTTGTTGGAGTTGGTGAATGGACGGACTAGCTTGTTGAGATGGATAGATGGGGGAGGGAAAGAAGCAAGGAACGGGCGAAGGAAGGAAGGAAGGAAGGAAGGGAAGGAGGGAAAGAAGAGGGAGTAGGAGGGAAAGAAGGGAGGATGGGAGGAAGGAAAGAAGGAAAGAAAGAAGGGAGGGAAGGAAGGAAGGAAGGAAGGAAGGAAGGAAGGAAGGAAGGAAGGAAGGAAGGAAGGAAGGAAGGAAGGAAGGAGGGAGGGAGGGAGGGAGGGAGGGAGGGAGGGAGGGAGGGAGGGTGGGAGGGAGGGAGGGAGGGAGGGAGGGAGGGAGGGAGGGAGGGAGGGAGGGAGGGAGGGAGGGAGGGAGGGAACGAACGAACGAACGAACGAACGAACGAACGAACGAACGAACGAACGAACGAACGAACGAACGAACGAACGAACGAACGAACGAACGAAAGCAGGGAGGGAGGGAGGGAGGGAGGGAGGGAGGGAGGGAGGGACGGACGGACGGACGGACGGACGGACGGACGGACGGACGGACGGACGGACGGACGGACGGACGGACGGACGGAACGAACGAACGAACGAACGAACAAACGAACAAACAAACAAACAAACAAACAAACAAACAAACAAACAAACAAACAAACAAACGAATGATGGATGAGTGGATACAAATGGTAAAATTAAAGAATTTTTCGGTAAAAAGGCTTTGTTTATTTTCATTTCGTAACGTTTAGCGTCAAGTGTGCTCTTATTACAAAGGAAGTCCAGATGCAGTTGATTTCACAGAGTCTTGGCTTGCAGGGGTGACATTCCTCGATAAAATTAAGGTTTGTGAATAACCTAGTTTTTAGGCCTCTTGCTTTTGCGAATCGCGACAGAAGCTTGATCGCGTTGTTAGGCTGGCATATTTTTGGGAGAGGAATTTGTATTTTTTCACTGTCTACGAAGTACTTTACTTTTATAAGATTTGTACTTGTCGGAATAACAATCTAAAAATATTGTTTGCTTCAATTTTGTAGGCATCGCTCATGAGGAAGTTCCCGAAGGACCAGTCCAATCGCTTACTTTGTTTTATCAACACGTTACTTGTATAGCCAGATTTTTTAGAGTATTTTAGGTGTTATGAAATTGAAACACATACGATAGAATTATATATTAGAACAGAAACTACGAAAAATCTGAACCATGTTCTGGTGCGCTCTTGGGTTTGGACTGATCATTGTGTTATTTTGCCATAGAACAAAAGCTTAGTAATGTAATTAATGTATTAATGCAAGGCAAAATGGCATAATGGCCAGTTCAAGGCTGCACTCTTTTGGCCAAAAATGATGAACTCAAAATTGGAAAACAGATTTGTTTCATCTGGATATACAAACTCCAAAGCCGATGTTTTTGAATAAACTTTATTATTATTATTATTATGGTGTTTTGATATCCTGATGAAACACTCCTCCGAGTGTATGATTTTGCATCTCAAACAAATCAGTATTTTGAGAGAAAATCGAGGTGCAAGTTTGCTTAATTTATGTAATTTCTTCCTCCAGTAACCAAACCATATTTCTTGAATTATTAATGAGTTTGATAGACAAATTAGCCTAACCTTTATGACCTCGTTTTCACGAACAAAATTCAAAACAATATAATGCTTACCAAACTGGAGACCCCCTGCCCCGGGGTTTAGAACCGGAAACAGGTCGGAAAAAGATCGGAAATAACCGTCATTATACCGAGAGGTCCTGGGTTCTAATCCTTTTTAGCGTCGACGTGTGTCAAAATGGCGACGAAGTTTGTTGCAGCTTTTGTGATTCTCAACTTCTTTTTGGCGTATTTTACGGACGCTGTTCCTGAAAGAGGAGTAAAAGACATGATCTTTAACAAGGTAAGGTATTGAGTTAAGTCTAAAGCTAATTTATTTCCGAATAGCGTGGTAACAAATCTTTGATTTTTTATCTCTTCCTTGTGACCGTGGAATGCAAGTTTGTGTTATTTATATTTGGAAGTGAAACATTGTAAATATACGAGAATATGTTAACTGTAATCGCGAAATACAGCATTGTTTTGACTTTATTATTTAGGCCAATCAGTACCACAGCTTCGGCAAGAGTTTGTTCAAAGATGCTAAGATTTATATTAATGGTATGGCTTTAAATTTGTTGCGCATTAAATGATTTATTCTAACAAATAAAGCTTCAAGTTCTATGCATGCGTACGCAATATAAGTCTCGTTTCATGTTATTTGAACATTAAAGTCAGTCACTTCAAGTACAGTATACAATAACGTATCAGTCAAATCCAAGCAGGCCCACTCCCCCCTCCCAGGCTAACTAGGGTGAGGCGGTTAATCGATAAACCGGAAAAAACCGATGTTTTTCGAAAACCGATTCGACCGATGTTGCTCCAGGCAAAAAACCGAAAAACTGAAAAAACCCGTTTGAATCTCAGTAACATTGAAACAAAATGGCAGTAATAATTACAGGGAAGCGAAGCATCAAAGCTAAGCCGGATCACACGCTTGATTGGTTCAGCAAATCAGCACCCTGATTGGTTCAGAGTTAACAAATTAACATATAAACACGTGTAGAAACAGAAAGCGAAGAATTGAACAATGTCAAAGAGGAGCTCTTGAAGAATGTTGTTCTTCTAGAGTGCAGCATTGAAGAAGAAGAAGAAGATGTCTTGCCATTGCCCGCTGCAAAGAAGGCAAAACTCAGCCTTGGGGCATTGACCAGCCTGAAAAAGAAAGAAACGGCGTCACCAGCAGCCTCTCCACGTAGCCGTCTCTCCAAGGAGATTGACACTTACCTCAGTTATCCAGTCATTGACGGAGACGACGAACCTTTAGAATGGTGGAAGGTTAACGCAAAAGAACTTCCGTTACTGTCACAATTGGCAAGAATATACCTCGCCATTCAAGCCACCAGTTCGCCATCAGAGAGGCTTTTTAGCAAAGCGGGGCAAGTTGCTACACCAGCGCGAGCGCAACTAAAGCCCGAGAAAGTTGACAAACTTGTCTTCCTAGCGGAGAATTTGTAAGGATAGACTATCGCATTCGCTTGTATATAGATAGAAAGAAAGCCAGTTTTACTGTTACTTAGTCATTTCCTTGTGTGTAGAACGTATATAGCTACAATGTTTGAAAATTTAATTCTTGTAAATATTACGATACATTGTACTAACTGTTTTAAAAACTAAAGTCTTGAACGTGTAGCGTGAAGTTTAATCAAGTAAATCTACAGATATAAATATCGATTTTTTCGGGTTTTTTGTTTTTTTCCAGGTGGTTTTCGGTTTTCGGTTTTTACCCTGAACCGCCTCACCCTAAGGCTAACCTCCCCTTCCTCCTAGGCTAACCTCCCCTTCCTGGGCCAACCCCTGCCAAAGGTGGTGCTAATTCCCTGCGGTGGGGATGAAAAGCAGGTACATAAATGCCTCACAGTGGGGCCAAAAATCTGTGGCAAATCCCACATCCCAGGGAAAGTTGTACACTGAACTAAAAAAACCCTAAAACATAATAAGTCAATAACATGACTTCTATGTGCATTATTGGTTGTTGACTGGGAACTTTTGAAGTACACATGCACAACTGCTGTCAAATCATGTCCCTTGTTTCTCACCTACTGCTGGGAGCTGCTGCGTTAACCACCACAACAACAAAATCTAAGGAAGGAAGGATGGTAAGGTCAAGCTATAGCGAAAGCAACAACAAAATCTGACTTGACTTACCCACTCTTTTACCCCCTGGGACTTGTACACAGGCTCCAGCGGTGTGTGAGAAAACATTTTCCACCAACCTCGTCCCCAGGGCCATTTGTGGGGGCTGGGCCAAGATGGCGGCCAAAAATAAAATGGCGGGAACAAATGGCCCTGGCACAGGCTGCAAAAAATGAGTCATATTTTGACTCATTTTTGACTCGGCCCAGGCTTCACGAAGTTTATCGCGCCTAGTCAGGCTCAAATTATTTTCTGAATTTTAGTTCAGCTTGACTGAGCCAAACTGAAAACAATCAAAACATCATTTCCAAATACATTGTCGAATTATTAAAATAAATACACTTTTAATAAATATCTGTAAATTCTTATTATTTATCATTTACTTCACCGTTGTACCAAATTCGCAAGAAACTGGATTGCCGTTGTCTGGCCAGGCCACCTTGTTGTCGTAAGTTTTTGTGGATTCAATTCAGCGTTTTGAAAAACATTTAGGCTTGTTTCGTCGAGAACTCTTGTTTGAAAAAAGCCTGCTTCCTAATGGCCAAACATGTAAATTCTGCCCTGTGGTGTACTTTCCTTTCGCAGCCAAAATACTTTTTGAGTTTGTTCACCAAGTCTTTCGTTCGGCGTTCGGCCAATTTAGAAAACACACTGAATTGCCATCCCATGGACTTTGTTGTATGGCAGCCAGGGCACAGAGATGACACGACCCATCATTACATATTCTTCCAACGTTTTCACGGGTGTTTTGAAAGCTTTCCTCACATTTTCATTCATTTCGAAGTTGTTTTTTAACAGCCAGCAATTCTGAATATAATTTGAGCCAAAAAAACAAATGCCTGCGAGTTAGCCTGCCACCCACCTTGTTTCCACCAATCAGAATACATGTACCTAAAACATCCAAAGTTACCTCGACCAATCAAATGTGGTGGTAGCTCAGCCTGTGCCAGGGATTTTGTTCTTGGCCGCCGTCTTGTCCCAGCCCCCACAAATGGCCCTGGGGATGAGGTTGATTTTCCGCTTCTTTTGTGCCTCAGCCAGTGGAAAATAACACTTTTCTTTTTTCATGCCCCAGAAACTCTTCAATAAACCACTTGACATTTTCATTAAATAAAACAAATAGATTACATTTTTCCATTGTTGTGATAGATCACAGAAGACATCACAGCATGTAAAGAACAACAGTTAGTGTCATTCCACTCAACTTTGTCTTGCGTCTTGCTTTATTTTTATTTTTTACACACTGTGACATCATCTGTGATCTATTAAAAGGGGTGTTGGTGGCGCAGTGGTTAGTGCACGTGCCTTTCACCTCTGCAACCTGGGTTTGATTTCTACATGGTGCAGTTTTCTGATTAGAAAAAAAATTCACCTTTGCCGCATGTGAGAAGAGTACTTCCAGTTTGACTCTGCCAAACACCACAGGTTTCCTCTGGGTACTGCGGTTTCCTCCTGTAGTAACACTGGACCAATGAGGGTGGGCCCTTACTGGACCTCTGAGGATAACAGTTTAGATATATCTGATAGAGTTATCCAGTATAAATAAGGTTAGTTTAGTTTAGTTTTTAGTTATAGTTTTTTATTACAGTACACACGCATAGAAAAATGTTAATCCGTTAATCTATTTGTTAAATAAAGGAGTTGTTTTTGGCCAGCTCAGGCAGGAAGGGGTCATAACAATTATAGTAACAAAACCATAAAAATTTTTGCATATCCTGATAATGGTATCCTGAGAGCTGTGTACATTTTGCATATATATATTACCAAAACCGACGATGCGTGGCATGGCCCAAAATAAAGTTAAACATGTCATGTTTTCTGTCTGCATTCCTTAGCCTTTGAAATTGACACCGGGAAATCACTGCAATATGACTGGTCCATTTGCTACTTTTGAATTCTCCAGCTAAAAATGTTGAGGAATGCAGATGGATTTGTCAATGTTTTGGACAGAAATCATGATGTGTTTTTTTGGGCCATGCCCCGCATCATTGATTCATTGGTTTTGGTAATACATGTAAATATCCTTTAATCTTTATTGAACAGGTGTTTCAAATACAACTAATCCAAATACAACAAAGTTGAGATGGTTTTTGTTTAAATCAAATTGTGCCCAGGCATTTGTAGGAATCGAGGTGATGTATTTTAGTTTTAATCTTTCTAATACAAGTTTATTAATTTCTTGCTTTTTTCACTGCCATTGGGAGGTTTGCCAAGAGTTTGAAAAGGTGCTTGCAGAAGGCAAATGGAAGGAGATGGTTCAGGCAGGAAGGGTGATTTCCCCAGACTATCATCACATTTCTGATATTTGTGGACATCTGTGCACAATTGCTGTACAGAACATTCCAGTCTCTATATAAACGTAACTTAGAAAATAACAGTAAATTTTCTACAAGCCAAGATGCCAGTACTCCAGGACATTTTGGTAAACCGGGATCATAGAAACAGGCCCTAAATAAACTTTTGTGAATGATAAGAATGAAGACAAGTAATAAAGGACCTTCCTTTGTTTTCCCTCTCTCCCCAGCTTTTTGATGGTGTACTGTAACTGAATAATGATATTTTTTGTGGTTTGGTCATCTTTAGTAATTATAACTTCTTTTCACTGGTGTATTTTACTTAAATTTCAACTGCAGGATAAGAGTTTACCACTACTAATAAGTTCACGATTTGAAGACACAAACCATGAGCTTGTTCATTTCTATAAGCGAGGATACGAATCTAAACTTGAGGATGTTTTCAAGATTGAAATTACATTGGTAGGTGCTGTTGCATATTACCATATACTGTAATTTTATAATAATAATAATAATAATTGATTAATTTATTTAGCGCTCTAACTATACGTATTCTAAAGCGCTGATAAAAAGAATTGGTTTACTAATATTTACAATCAACAATATAATAACAATTAGCTAAATAAAAAGTAATTGAAATATAGTAAGGTTAGATATACTGCCGAAACAGAGAATGTATGAGTCCAACGTTTCGAGCGAAGGCCCTTCATCAGACGTGACCCCCTCTGACGAAGGGCCTTCGCTCGAAACGTTAGACTCCTATGTTCTCTGTTTCGGCAGTATATCTAACCTTACTATATTTCAATTGTTGTTTCTACACTGCCTACGCTGTCTCGCAGCATGCTACTTTTATTACACTATTTAAATAAAAAGTAATCTGATCTTAATCCTTTAAATCGAAAGCTTCCTTAAAAAGATAAGTTTTCAAATGTTTTTTAAAAATGTCAATATTTGTTAAGTTTCTAATATTTGTGGGGAGAGCATTCCACAGTGTAGGTCCTGAAACGGCAAAAGTACGATCTCCAAAGGACTTGCATCAAGTTCTTGGTATGTATAATACCAATTGCTCAGTGGACCGGAGATGATACCACCCTGTAGATTTTGCTTGCTTGCATAATTGCAGCATGAAATAATAAACTACAGAAAATTCCGTATTTTGGAGTGAAAGGGTTAAGATCTATGTAATGTAGATAATTTAACATAATTACTAGTGTTCCCAGTAAACCAAGAAACAACCGTTTAATTTAAACTACCCCGGCCCAGCCTGTCTTAAATAGATCATGTGATACACTTTTCTCATGCTTGAAATCTGAGCTGAAGTTGTTGCACCTTGGTTGTTTATTCAACCGATTGTTATTCAACTCGATCATCGGGCTCGACACGAGCAGAGCATCAAAACATCTCAACGAAAGCTCTTGCATCTTCCAAAAGATGAACAAAAGTATTTTGTCATCCAGATACAGTAGTTGAAGTTGTTCTTTGTTTAAATACCTGAAGTGACTCATTTTGACTGTCCTTGACCATTGAGTCGCTTAGCCAGAGCTGCTGTGTTTTGACATGAGACGGAACACAACATTGTATTCACGTGGTGGTTTTCTGAAGGCTTCAAGCTAACCAACCTCCTTCTTGCAGTGACTGTGTAAAAACAGGGTGTTTGCAGTGTACTGGGAACAATAGTATAATGCAGTGCATACTCTCTAGTCAGTCAACTCTAGTAAAACAAGCTTAATTTTGATTTGCTAAGACCTGTATGTCTTAAAGTTGCAAAACCCAATCAAAACAACTGTTTTTCTATTCTCAGCTTTCTTTGCCAATTACATGAAGGTTCCTCCATTTCTACAGATTATAATGTGCATAATGTAATAAAAGTACAGTACATTAATTTTTGCAGAAATTCACAGCATTTCTACATTGTTGCTTCTCTTTTTTAATTAGAAAAAGTCAGTGGAAAAATCAAAAGCAAAGGGAAAAGTGGTAAGCAACCACTGTTACAGTAATTGATTGAGATATCATTTGTAATAAAAGTACAGTACATGAATTTTTGCAAAAATTCTTCAACTCACAGCATTTCTATGTTGCTTCTCTTTTTTATTAGAAAAACCCAAAGTCAGGGGGGAAATCAAAAACTACAGAAAAAGTGGTGCCGGTACTGTAAACAACTATTGTTTGAGATATGTAATAAAAGTACTGTACATGAATTTTTGCAAAAATTCTTCAACTCACAGCATTTCTATGTTGCTTCTCTTTTTTATTAGAAAAACCCAAAGTCAGGGGGGAAATCAAAAACTACAGAAAAAGTGGTGCCGGTACTGTAAACAACTATTGTTTGAGATATGTAATAAAAGTACTGTACATGAATTTTTGCAAAAATTCTTCAACTCAAAGCATTTCTATGTTGCTTCTCTTTTTTTATTAGAAAAACCCAAAGTCAGGGGGGAAATCAAAAACTACAGAAAAAGTGGTGCTGGTACTGTAAACAACTATAATGTTTGAGATACGTAATAAAAGTACTGTACATGAATTTTTGCAAAAATTCTTCAACTCAAAGCATTTCTATGTTGCTTCTCTCTTTTATTAGAAACACCCAAAGTCAGGGGGGAAATCAAAAACTTCAGGAAAACTGGTAAGCAACTATTGCTTAAGATATGTAATAAAAGTACATGTACTGTGCATGATTTTTTACAAACTGAAACATTTGCCAAACTTACAGTAAAGCCAGTCCGACTCTGACATTGGTATACAGATAAGTCTTATTTTGATGGAAAAGTTGTCCACTTTTTTATCAACAAGCATGCACAAATTATGTCACTGACACCATACCTTGTACACCACCCTGGTACTGTACATCCCCCAGCATTTTTGACCATCGAAGCTACCGGTAGAATTGGTGTGCATAGAATGATGATGATCAACATACTGGGAAGGTTAACGCTTCTGGTGGAATATACTGTACTCAGGGCTTGAAATATTAAATTTTCCGGCAGTATGCAAGTGGATGCCATGTTTCTGAATTTGGTATCCTTCCTTGAAATCTAGTATCCCACTTTTGAATACTAAACATCTCAACTTGCAATATCTAAAATTAACTGTAACAGTTTGTGACAGTGCCTGCTATGTTACGTTTTAAGACGTTACGTTACATTGTAAGACGTTACATTTGAAGAGACTACGCTGCATTGTAAGACACTGCGCTACATACATTCTAAGACGTTATGCTACATTCTAAGACGTTATGCTACATTCTAAGACGTTACGCTACATTCTACGACGTTACGCTACATTCTACGACGTTACGCTACATTCTACGACGTTACGCTACATTCTACGACGTTATGCTACATTCTACGACGTTACGCTACATTCTACGACGTTATGTTACATTGTAAGACGTTACGTCGGATTTTGTGGCTGTGCGCTATCGAAGATTTTAGGTATCCCGTTGGGATACTGAAGCTAAGACTTCTAGTGTCCAAAACGAAGATCTAGTATCCCGTGGAATCGTGGATATCGGGATACCGCAAATTTCAAGCCCTGCTGTACTCACTCTACCAGATACCAGATTGAGATGCACGAGGCAACATGTGGGACCTTAGATTTTCTCACTGGCTGAAGTATGAAACAAGACGCCTGGGCCAGGCATTCACTCACCAGCTACGTACGGTACGTACTGGCAAGTCACGCTCACCTGTGTGAAGTGTGCACGATATTCACCCTTCGTTCAGGCTCGGTGCACTTGGTGTATGCAAGTGCACTGAGCCTGAATTGAAGGGTGAATGTGGTGTATACTTCACGGACACTGAACGTATTAACGATGGAGGAGTTGTCAGCCACATCACTGTTAAATGAGTAATGAGTAATGATTTATTTAACGTCGTTAAACACGGGATGTGGTTGCCCAATCATCCGAGCCAGAGGCTCATGATTAAAGTGCACGACATAAGCTAAGACCTAAGTATTGATTTTACGGAGGGAGGAAAACCGTAGAACCCTGCGAAAAACCCTCGAAGCACAGGAGAGACCAACTAAACTCTACTCACATGAAATTCAAGTTCGAGAACGGGGTTATTCCCAGACGGTCACCCATCCAAGTACTAACCCCGTCTAACTGGGCTTAACTACAGCGGTGAGAGGCGGCGCCCTAACAGCACACGCCACCCGTGCTTCCCGTAAAGTACAAAGTCAGTCAATTAGTTTCAGAATATACCAACAACGTGCAAGAACATCTTGATCAAAAGGCAAAGCTGTCCAACTCTTTGTCCAACTCCTAAAGTGAAAGGAGCAAAGAGCCTACATGCCTCACTCCGTCACACAGCTAACAACTCACTGGAAGTATGAATACTAGTGGAAGTAAAATGTGCAAAAATACAAAATTGTGACACAAAAAAACAAACAAAAACGCTGACCTGAAACCTACATTCAGCCTACCACAAGTAGCCCAAGTAATTAGCATCTTACATTTTATATTGGCAGACAGACTTGCACGGCAACTCAGCATGAGAAATACTTACAGTAACTTGTTTCTTTTTCTTTTTAGAAGAAGCCACAGAGCAAAAGAGGACTCGTGGTGAGAAAGAGAAAACGCAAAAGAGACGTTGAGGTACATGTACTGTATAGCATAATAACAATTCAGGATGTTATGCAGGGATTAAATTGAAAAATTGATTCAATTGTCTTGATTACAAAATTAATTTGTGTTAGCAAGACAGACGGTTTCAGGACTTGCTTTTGACAGATATGTTTGAAGTTCGTTCCGAAGTTCACAAGTTTGTTTTGAACTTCGTATTTAATTGGCTACATAGTTGCTAGTAGCCAATCAAATGCCCAGTTCAAAACTGAAGTTGCAAACTTCAGAACGAACTTCAAACATTTCCGTCAAAAGCAACCTGAAACCGACTTGCAAAAACACAAGTCGTACGATATATTCAATACAGTACCTGTATTCCATGCAGACGTTGACAGTATTTAGTCAAGTTGTTACCATTAGTATTTTTTCTTGCCTGGATATTTTTACATGTACTGTACTGCACTGCACTGCACTGCACACTGTACTGCACTGTACTGTACTGTACTGTACTGTACTGTACTGTACGTAGTTGTTCCGGGATGCTAGGCTAGCAAACTTTGCGTCACAGTCGGATGGATCCAGCTTTATCTGGTAGGGGGGTGCTGAGGGAGCGAAGTGAGATCAGACCTGCGGTGTGGGGCGTGACCAAGGCAGGGTGGAGCGCCGTTGAGGGAGCTACGGCAGGGGTCTGGGGACACAGCCCCTGGCAGGGTCCAGAGGCTGAGCTGGTGGTGGGGCTGGGGGGTAGGGGGGTGAAGCCCACCAGAAAAAATTTTTTTTACCTATTAATACCTATGAATCATACATCTATGAATCATATGATAGCATGAAGTTTACACGGACATTGAATGAATGCGTCCTTTAATGTACTTGGATTTGACAAGGCAATTGGCACCCCTCCTGCACCCCCCTTGGACAAGGCCAAGGGGGGTGCGCATACCACACCACCACCACCACCCCCGCACCCCACCCCCCTGTAAATCCATCACTGTTACGTCACTACTTTGGGTTGAAAGCTCAATATGTTGGTAGAGTCATATGGTGAATTATTACTATTAGGTTAGCCGGTTTGGTCAGTAAATATAATTTATGGGTGTTCTCTTACGAGCTACATTGCAATATTCCCACGCAACATTGCAATGTTGATTGACAAGTTCCGGTGAGCAATTTGCAAACGTTTCGGGAATATTTATTTGCGAAATTCAAACATTTCTTTACTTAAACTAGCATTTGCATGGCTGAAAATACATTAAATACTATCTACCCACCAACAGTAATATTTTAAACATAAATTTGTATATTTATACTCAAAAGAAAGACGAACCTTTAAAGGAATCTACTGAGGAATCTTCACGAGACGTTTGCAAGTTGCTCAAGCCAAATTGACAATCAACATTGCAATGTTGCGGCGCAATATTGCAAAGTCGCATGCAAGAGAACATCCGGTTTGACTGTAATACAGACTTGTCATTTTCTCTACTTTCTAGCCAACAGATCAAATAAAACATAAACAACCAACAGTTAGTACTGTACTTATCAGTTATGTTTTCATAAGCAAGGCTCAAGATACAGTACTGTAGAGTCAGAATCATTGAGTGGTGTGGTAAACATACAGTATACACTGGTGGATCTAGGTGGTTGAGGGTTCGATCTTTACACTACACAAAGCAGGGCTTGAAATTTTCAATTTTCGGCAGTATCCAAGTGGATACCAGGTTTCTGAATTTGGTATCCTTGAAATCTAGTATCCCACTTTTGAATACTAAATATCTCAACTTGCAATATCTAAAATTAACTGTAATAGTTTGTGGCAGTGCCTGCAGTTACGTTACGTTTTAAGACGTTACGCTACATTCTAAGACATTGCGCTACATTCTAAGACATTACGCTACATTTTAAGACATTACGCTACATTCTAAGACATTACATTCTAAGACATTGCGCTACATTCTAAGACATTACGCTACATTCTAAGACATTACACTACATTCTGAGACATTACGCCACATTCTGAGACATTACGCTACATTCTAAGACATTACATTCTAAGACATTGCGCTACATTCTAAGACATTACGCTACATTCTAAGACATTACGCTACATTCTAAGACATTACGCTACATTTTGAGACATTACGCTACATTCTAAGACATTACATTGTAAGACATTGCGCTACATTCTAAGACATTACGCTACATTCTAAGACATTACACTACATTCTGAGACATTACATTCTGAGACATTACATTCTAAGACATTGCGCTACATTCTAAGACATTACGCTACATTCTAAGACATTACGCCACATTCTAAGACATTACGCTACATTCTAAGACGTTACGCTCTATATAAGAAGTTACGCTATGTTGTAAGACGTCACGCTACACTATAAGATGTTACATTACATTGTAAGACGTTATGTTACATTCTAAAACGTTACGCTACGTTATAAGACGTTATGCTACATTATAAGACGTTACATTGCATTGTAAGACGTTACGTCAGATTCTGTGGATGTGCGACATTTTATTGTATCCCGTTGGGATACTGAAGTTAAGAGTTCTAGAATCCAAAACGAAGATCTAGTAACCCCTGGATATCAGGATACCGCAAATTTCAAGCCCTGGTTAACCGGTTAGCCCAACAAATATAATTAGTTACAGGCTTGTCATTTTTCTCTACTTTCTAGCCAACAGTTCCAAAACATAAACAATCAACGGTTAGTAATGTACTTATCAGTTATGTTTTCATAAGCAAGGTTCAAGATACAGTAGGAAAGTCAGAATCATGGGGTGCGGGTTCCACCTTTGCACTACGCAAACTTAGCCGGTTAGCCTAACAAATATAATTACATGTAGTTACAGACTTGTCATTTTCTCTACTTTCTAGCCAGCAGATCCAAAAGATAAACAACCAACGGTTAGTAATGTACTTATCAGTTATGTTTTCTTAAGCAAGGCTCAAGATACAGTAGTAAAGTTAGAATCATTGAGTGTGGGTTCCACCTTTGCACTACGCAAACTTAGTCGGTTATCCCAACAAATATAATTACATGTAGTTACAGGCTTGTCATTTTTCTCTACTTTCTAGCTAACAGTTTCAAAACATAAACAACCAACGGTTAGTAATGTACTGTACTTATCAGTTATGTTTTCATAAGCAAGGCTCAAGATACAGTAGTAAAGTCAGAATCATTGAGTGGTGTGGTAAACATATACACTGGTGGATCTGGGGGGTGATGGTGGAGGTGGCCAAGTACTCTTAGTTGCAAGTGGGTTGCGCCTTTACACTACGTAAAGTACACTCTCAATGCGAAAAACGTCAGTTTGACTATTATTGTCGATTTCAATTCACTTTTCAACGCGCGGTTCGGAAGTTCATTGCCAAATATCAAATTTACGTTTCTAAATTCAGAAGTTCATTACGAAGTTCGATTTGATGTTCGAATGTTCAATTTGAAGTTCAGCTTTGCGCCATTCTTTGGCGACGCAGTTGATAATTTTGAATTGCGGTATGGTTCACAACAGTGGCGTGGTGGCAAGTTTCACACGGGGGTAACCTGAATGTCAGGCCTTTATTTGTTCCCGCCTTCCGCTAAACCCGGCAGGCGGGCAGAGGTGCGGGCGAGCGAGAAGGCGAGAAAAATAAAGGCCTGAGGAAACTCTTTACAAAACCGTCTTCCGCCCACTTTGCTATTTTTAAATATGAACGAGTATGATTGATATGAGTTGTCAAAATAGCAAATCGTATGTTTTGATTTCGTCCCACAGAAATATATACCGCGTCTGGTTTTAGTCCAGACTAGTCTAGGTACGGACTTGCAATAAATACACGAGCTCGAATTGAAGGCGTTTGTCCATGGTATATCTAGACCCGATCTCGAGAAGAAGTCGAAGAATTGGAAACTACGATAAGAAACCGAGAAATTTGACAATTTGAGAATAGATATACTGTACATATATATTGATTCAAAATTCCACCATAATAAAAGATAAACACGATTTGATAGCCGCCTTGATATAGTTTCGACTGAATTAATAAATATATAATTTTGTAGCATTAGAATTTAAATTTTAGAATGCAGGTAGACCATTTAATTAATATATCGATACATAATTATAAACACGTCTCAACCGTATAAACTCAGTCATCCACAACTAAGACTATAAACTGCTGCGAGATTCCCGTTTTGTAACTCACGGGTCCACTTTTCTGACAACCATTGTTCAGCACTGCCATAAACAACTTGGACTTTCGCATCCGCTTCGATTCGCCTTCAGTAGCCATCGTCACTGATCATCGAACGAAGGACCCAAGTAGACTGTTTTTCGCAAGGTCTCCACCTGCTACAACGAAATTCCTCACCCGACAGTGCCATGTTGAAGTCGATGAAGTTCACAGAACACAAATGGCAATATCTGATATATCAGACTTTTACCAAAACCAGTGGGCAAAACAGCAAAGACATCTTGGCTGTCGACAGACAACAGCGATCTTTCGAATGCACGTCGTTTGTTCTGGTAATGCATCAATGAATTTAACAAAGCAGTTTCGAAAAATCCTTCTATGGTTTGATTTTGCGACATAATAAATGATTAAAT
Organism: Corallium rubrum; assembly: GCA_964035015.1. Lineage (NCBI taxonomy): Eukaryota > Metazoa > Cnidaria > Anthozoa > Scleralcyonacea > Coralliidae > Corallium > Corallium rubrum. The sequence continues at coordinate 13,614,125 of OZ036003.1, forward strand.
GAATTAATTGGTCACAGAAACGTACACGATAAACAGATTCGAGAAATGGCGATGACCTTGTCACGGTGTGCACCTTGACGGTGTACCTTTGGGAAGTTGTTTATCTGAATGAACCAATCAAAATCCTTACTTCAATTAGTCAGCCAATCAGAGCTCCCGTCCGTGAGATGGACGGAGTCCCCACAGTTTTGTAAAGAGTTTCCTCATGCCTTTATTTTTTTCGCCTTCTCGCTCGCCCGCACTTCTGCCCGCCTGCCGGGTTTAGCGGTTAGACGGGAACAAATAAAGGCCTGACATTCAGGTTAACACTGGGGTGGCCAGATTAGCTTTGGTGCCCCCCCCCCCAAAAAAAAAAAAGAAAAAAATGGGGGAAAAGACATTACAGTTACTGTATTTTGATGAATGATCACATTTTTTGTTTTAAAATAACTCAAATAGCAATATATAATATTACAACAAAGAACGGGTTATCTCAAAGGTGACACCAATGCGAGCACCGAAGTAGCGTCAAACATCTAGGGGGGTCCGGGAGCATGCTCCCCCGGAAAATTTTGAAATCTAGAGTCTCTGATATGTCATTTCCTGCTTTTTGGAGTGAGATTTTAAAGAATTCTGAAGATTATAAAATATCATAGAAAACATAAAAGATTACAGATTTCAGATCTTTATATCCCACCACTGAAGACCTAGTTATATAAAGAAATAGGTTTATTTTGTTAAGTCATTGTCCCTAGAAATAAATTGTCTGGAAATGCGGCCGAAGTCTTTGTTCTAGGTTTTTGTTCACGTTTGTGCACCTTATTTCACCTTAACGCTTGCTGAACACATTGTATTTTTGGTATAATGAAGCAATCAACCAATAGCAGCGTAGCTTTATAAATATTAATGAACGTAAAACAAAATAAATAATTCATGAACCAAAAACAAAAGAAATTAATGTTTAATCAGTGCTTTGGAATCGGAGGAAAAGTACTAGTACTTTGAAATCGGAGAAAAAGTACTAGTACTTTGAAATAAGGCAAGTTATATTACGTTTCAGAGGTATCTTCGGAGTTGTGAGTTTGAGAAGTCAGTTCAAATACTCGACGTCGGACTTTACCGGGATTACAAAGCCCTCGTGCATTAAAAAGGCTCGCCTTTTCAAAAAGCACAGGGACTTTGAAATCCCGGTAAAGTCCTCCGTCTCGTATGTGAACTATTACACAAAAGTTTTCTCCAAATCCAGGAAATCCTATTTCCAAGACCCTAGAATTCAGAGAATTTTCGGGGTGGGGGCTAAATGGCACCCATTTGGATATCACCACTCCCCCTATTGTACAATCCTAGATTTACCACTGTTAGTAAATTTTTAGGTTTGTCTAGGAAAGTAATATTATTTAATATGAAAATATTTAGCTTATTATTCAATTTTTTAATGAAACATGAGATCCCTACTGGGAACATACAATAATAATTGTCAGTTGTTTGCTGTACAAGCTGTGTTAGTTAGTAATACTCAGAAAAACTCTGAGCTCTAAGCGGGACTCGAACCCACAACCTTCTGAATGCTAGCCAGACGCTCTAACCGTTGAGCAACTCAGATAGCGGAGCAAGGTTAATTAAGGTACTTATACCTTAGACTGTGCCCAGTCCTCTAGGAACGAGTCTTAACCGCTCGGTTACAAGTACTTGTTGGTGTACAAGTCGCGTTGTAACAGTAAGTTTCCAGTTAGACACTGTTAGTTAGTTTCAGAAATTGCAGCTTGATGTTAGTAATAATTGTCAGTTGTTTGCTGTACAAGCTGTGTTAGTTAGTAATACTCAGAAATACTCAAAAAGCGCTTAAGTCTCGTTCCTAGAGGACTGGGCACAGTCTAAGGTATAAGTACCTTAATTAACCTTGCTCCGCTATCTGAGTTCTAGTGGCTCAATGGTTAGAGCGTCTGACTAGCATTCAGAAGGTTGCGGTTTGGAGTCCCGCTTAGAGCTCAGAGTTTTTCTGAGTATTACTAACTAACACAGCTTGTACAGCAAACAACTGACAATTATTACTATAACATCAAGCTGCAATTTCTGAAACTAACATACAATAATATATGCCAAATTCACAATTTAGTAGCCTGTGATAGCCTGAATATGCTCCTGTAATCCAGTCTGTAAAAAACTCGCACAATAGCTTGTCGACCCCGTGCTGAGCTTCTCAGATCTGAGAAGTAGCTTCTGAGTAGTTTAATAATACTCATGTTTATTTGATTGGATTATTTGATCTCACGAGAATTCCTAGAGAACCAATTGTAACTGGAATAAGACAGAGCTTGTGATTTGGACATTAAAAATCTACTTCTCACATCTGAAAAGCGCATTGGGGGGTTGACAAGCTATATATAGTGCAAGTTTTCACAGACTGAATTACACGTGTATATTTGTATAGGTATATAATAGCATGGTTTCGAGTGCAATTTGGAAAAAACATACACGAGTGTGTTTTTCAAAGACTATCAAAATTGCACGAGTCTAAATGACGAGTGGTATTTAAGGTCTTTGAAAAACTCACGAGTGCGTGTTGTTTTTTTTCAAGTTGCACGAGAAATCATGCTATTACTTATTAATAATATACATGAAAAATTTATCATAAAGAGAATCTTTCTAATCAAAATGCTGTGTTCAAATAACATACATGAAAAAAAAATTAACAGGAAGAGCTTTTTTTCTAGTAAAAAATGATTTTTGTGCAAATTTAAAAAATTACAAAATTTGCACTGTATTTCATTTTTCTGCACTGAATTACACTAAAATTGCACTCCTCTCAGTCAATCAGAATTGAGAATTTTTTTCATGTATATTATTAAGGCTGGTAACACATGCTACAATTTAGATGCTCAATGTACAGATTCTGTATTTGTTAGATAAAATAATAACACTAAATGTTCGTTATTTTATTTTATTTTATTTACTTGCACTCAACTTAGAAAACACAGCAGCCTAGTCGAAGTGGAGATGATGGAAACTATTTATTGGTAATCAAAATTTCAAGGGATGATGGAAAAGACTTCAATGTTAAAGGTACATGCATGTTTAAGGACAATAAATTATTAAATTTGGTTTGTATTTTTTTGATTTGTTATTTTTTCATAGACAGCAGTAATAACTGTTCCTTTCTTCGTTGACATTTTCTTGACCATTACAATTACCTCAGTCTGTCAGTGGCATAGCCAATAAAACGTGTAACTTTTTTTCTAGTTCAAGCGAAAATAAAAAGCAGTACTGGGTACTTGTCTGCTGCAGAATGGCCTCTTTTACCAGTGAGTCTCAATTTCTTTCTTTTTTTTCCCTGTCCCTATTTCTCTAGTTTTTTCCTTTCCTTTTCCTATACATTGCTATAAAAACTTTTGAATTCTTAAAATTATTACTTGTAACTATTGTATTTTATTGCAAGGTCTGACAATAATATACACTTAATGTCTGCTCCCGACGGAAACAGTCCCCCCCCCCCCCCCCGAGAGTGTCGAGGGAAAACAAAACTAACTTGTTTTTCGTACCAAACAAGCTTTTGTTTTTCGTACCAAACAAGCTTTTGTTTATAGGATGCCGTGAAGCGTTCAAAGTTCTAGCGGGCAACAATTGAAACGTTATTGACCGAGCAGGCAATAAGTTCTCAATTGTTGCCCGCTCGGTAGACATTGAAATTTAGCTAAGGTCATGTGACCACAAACCAACCAATGACAGTCATCGTTGTATCCAGTGAAACTCTAGCTATATAACAATAATTGTTGTTTTTTGTTAGTACTATGGAGCTATGTCATTATTATATCTTACTTATGGAGTTGTTTGGCTTATTGTTTCTGCATGTCAGTGGAGGGAACTACTAAGGATACAGGTAAGCTTCAATAGAGTGCTTCATGAAGGGGAGTTGGTCAATAAAACTGGATCACAGAATAGTAATACAACCAGAAGTCCAACTCGAGTGAAAACTTGTCCGTATTTCTTCAATGCACAGGCGCGATATTTTACGCCATCCTACGCGATCCTACGCAATGTCCTACGCCATACGCAATCCTGGCAAGTTCCCCCGGCAGTTTTAACCTTCTTTTGAAGGTCCAAACTGCTGGGGGAACTTGCCAGGATTGCGTAGGATGGCGTAGAATGGCGAGGAATCAAGATGCGCGAGGCGACATGCGAGGATATAAACTACAAAGGTTCCGACGCGAGTTGGAGGGAATTGTTGGAGGGGCATTTGGTCGGATTTTGCTAGCCTGGTACCCTGGCCCAATCAAAGAATATGGGTCAGGTAACCACTAAAGACTTCTGCTTTCCTGTTGGTTGAAATTTCGCGCGCTTTTATTGGCTATGAGTAAAACTGCAATCGTCATAAGTGGATTTAGCCCTGATGACGCGAGAATGAGATTAGTGGTTTCCTGGCCCATATTTCTTTTGAAATTGGGCCAGGTAACCACTAATCTCATGCTCGCGTCATAAATCCACTTATGACGATTGCAGTTTCACTCATAGCCAATAAAAACGCGCGAAATTTCAACCAATAGGAAAGCAGATGTCTTTAGTGGTTACCTGGCCCATATTCTTTGATTGGGCCAGGGTACCAGGCTAGGATTTTGCGTGCCATGCAGTTGTATGATGACGTGACCACTACCCAAGATGGCTGCCACTAAAGTTCATAGCTTTCGTAGATTGAAAACAGACAAAAAGAGTTATTTTAAGAAAATTTAAACGAATGTAATGACACAAGAAGTACTCAATAAGGTTTAAGACACTAATTTCTTGTATTTGTTTCTGTTACTAAGCTGTAAAACCTTTAAATTTCGTCGTTTTTCTTCAGTGCCAACAACGAAGAAACTTCACGATAATGTAAACTGAAAAACAGACTATAAAATCTACGAAGAATTCAATTCCAAGTCTTAAATTGTACCTTTTATAGTAATCTTGTGTACTTGCCATCTTTTGACTGTATTTGTTGTTAAACAGTGAAAACTAAACGAACCGGCATGTGTTGTTTGCTTTACGGCTTTTCCTACTCCCCCGGCACAGAGTACTTAATATTCCTCCCCCGGATAATCTGACCGTGCTGATGCTTATGCCAGTCAACTTTGGGATTGGGAGCAATGACACCGATGGGAATGAAAGAGTTAAAGAGATACTGTAGTTTATTAGTAGAGCTTGTACTTGTATTGTTATTAGCAAGGTTCAGATCACACTTCCACTACCGTTACTGCTACTGCTACCGTAAATGTCGTTAAGCTGATGTAATGTTCGTTTTTTCGTTTTGTAGTCGTAGTTGGGTTTTAATCCTGGTATCGTAAAACGCTTCCTTTTTGCACTAGGTTTGAGACCTGCGACCACTACTGAACGTAAAAACAATATTTGACATGCTTAATTATATTTACGGTAGCGGTAGTGGAAGTGTGATCTGAACCTGGCTATTGTCCGGCATGGTTTTTTCACTTGGAATAACGCTTATAACTTTATTCTCCTTCAGAATACACGGTCCCACATTACTTAATAGTTTAATTAATCCTACTGTACATGTTACCAATATTTTTGTTTTAGTTTTGGATTGGTGGTGTCATAGCACTTGGTATGAATATATGAATATATATATATATATATATATATATATTATTATTATTATTATTATTATTATTATTATTATTATTATTATTATTATTTCTGGTTTTTTTTTGTATTATCTGTCCATTTTTTAATATAACTGTTCTCTGTTCTTCCAAATTCTTCACATTTACTTATTGTCCTATAATCGATCATTAATTGTGTTTTCTTATCCAAAAGGTATGCTGGAGAAAGCTGTGTTATTTTCTGAATACAGCAATGTGAACAACACTGGTGTACCAGGTATTCAAGTATTATTATTAATTTTGTGCCATTTAATTAAATATGTAATGTTTACAACACGAGCGACCGTGTTGTATTGAATATACAATCACGAGCCGAAGGCGAGTGATTGTATATTCAATACAACAAGGACACGAGTGTTGTAAACAACTTGTGAAATGAATAAATAGTAAAAATCCCTTTGGGATATTGAGATGCTAATTTGCTAATTAGTTACAAGCACTAGTGGTTGTATCCGAAGAGTATACATCACTAGTGGTTGTAACTAATTAGCATCATTGGTTTTAGTTTGTATGGGGTTTACAGGGGTATACATGTGACATAATTTCTGAAATTGGATTGGCTGCAAAACTCGTGAATTAGTAATGAATTTCACAAGAATAATTATAAAAATGTATGCTTATGAACATGTTGCAGATGAATAATTATAAACATAAATAATTATGAACATGAATAATTATAAACATGAATAATTATGAACATGAATAATTATAAACATGAGCATTTGTAAACATAAATAATTTATATGAGCATCAATAATTATGAACATGAATAATTATCAATATGAATAATTATGAACACGAATAATTATAAATATGAATAATTATGAACATGAATAATAGACCTTTCCGCATGAAGTGATTGGATCATGCGGTCTTTCTTCTTGACAAATCTGATTGGCTAATGTCCAAAGTTGTCCGAAGTTTTGAATGTCCGAAGTTTTGCGAGAGCCAATCAAATGTCTCAACGCGTTATCTACGCGTACGTACTTCATGCAGAAAGGTCTATTATGGTTCAGTTATATTTTTTAATAAAGTTTATTATTATTAAATATTTTTGGCTACATAATAGGGTTTATACTGGAGCCGGAAAGACGCACCTTACATGAGACGCGACCTGACCATTAATACGGCATTTTTGAATTTTGAACAAGCCGCGACTTGTGTTGTAAGGCGCGAACATAACTTTTTTTACCTTTTATACGTGTGTTTTTTGTGTCTTACTACGATTCCGGTTTGAGCGTGGAGAAGCGTAATTTGAGGCCACACGTTTTACGTGGGAAACTAATGCGTTGCTAAGCGGAAACTGTAACGTTACTGAGGCCAAACGGTATTGTTTCAATTTGAAACGAGCGCCGTTTCTTCGCTCAAACGTCGCGTTGTGGGGTTTGTCAGCGTAATGGCCGATCGGAAAAGCACTGTGGAGTTCTTAGCTTCACTTGACGAAGATTTCATTGTGTGTCAAGGTGGGTTGGCGACGTTTGAGCGAAGAAACGGCGCTCGTTTCAAATTGAAACAATACCGTTTGGCCTTAGTAACGTTACAATTTCCGCTTAGCAACGTATTAGTTTCCCGCTTGAAACGTGTGTCCTCAAATTACGCGTGTCCACGCTCAAACCGGAATCGTAGTATCTAAGGTGCGTCCTGTGTAAAGCCGCGTCTTATGAGCTCTCGTTTTTACGGTTCAAAAAATTATTCTTTTTGTATTTCTATAGCAAATGGTCTTGTGGTGTTTGCCCAGGTTTTATCCTGTATCAAACGTACTTTATCTCGGATTCTGATTATTATTGTCAGCATGGGTTTTGGCATCGTCAAGTAAGTTAGTATTATCAAAGGGGATGAAGCAGTGGCGTAGCTACACCCGGGCCTACCCGGGCCTGTGCCCGGGTGAAATATTTATATAGGCAAAGTAATTTAAGTATAGAGTATAGCCACTAGGAAGATTATGTATAAGTTTACTGTTTACAAAAAGACAAAGTATTAGTTTATTTCCCACATAAACGTTAAATATTTCCCTAAAAATGACGGTTTTCGCGTGAAAATTCATCGAGTGCCATCAGTGGTTTCCACCAATGTTTTTGACTGTTACCGCTAAAGCATGTGTCAGTGGGCGCAGATGAGTAAAATGTTGAAGCGCAATGGCAGTTGTCGTTGTTCGATTGTGGAATTTTTTGTTCTTTTTGTTGTTCTTAATCTTTGGAAAGTTTGTACGATTTTTGAAATAAAATCAGTCTGAAAATCTAGTTGCATTGTTAGTACGCAAGTATTATTGGGCTCAAACACTGCAAAATATCTTTAGTGGCATGCCGTATGCCCCTGACTGAAAATTGTTTTTCTAGTTTTCGCGTGAATATTATTGCTAGAGTTAGTTGTTTTGTATACACGGTAAGGAAATACTGACTATAAAATCATGATTTTCACTGGTTTTTATTTTATCTTTTTTGTTGTTAAAATTGCCCCCAAAATGCAGGAAATAGCATTTCCGTGGCGTAAAAAATCAAAAATTTCCTGGGGGAGCATGTTCACACCCCAGAGGTTTCCCGCATGTTTGGCGCTCTGAACTGCCACTACCAACCGGACATACTCACCAGAGAATGTTGAGACCTGTGCCCATGTTGTGCCCACATGACATCTGCTTCCTGGCTACGCCACTGGGATGAAGTGCTCCCAATGGTCACCTTCAAGCCCATAGACTCAGGTTATTTTATGTAAATATAATGATCAGTCGAATCGTAAGAACTGTCCAAGGGGATTATGACCCCTTGGTTCAGGTCGATGTCTTAGGGGGTTGCTACCCCTTTGGCAGGACTCGGGGATTATTACCCCTAGGGCATTAGCAGAGTCCTAATGGGGATTATATACCCCAGGACAACAATCTAAGGCCATGTAACAATGAGTCGTTGGGATGAGGTTTGACCACAATTTTAGACAATCGGAGTACTTCACCCCAAACCCCTTCTCCCACAAAACTTTGTGTGTGTGTGTGCCATTAGTATTCGCTTGATTGTTCGACCTTTCCTTTCAAAGAACCGCTTGAATAATTAATCAAATGAAATGTACTACAAGTACAAATTACAGCCAAACAGGATGTTCTTTCCCGCGCGACCTTACAATATTGACAGCAACATTGCAATGTTCACTTGCAAATAGTACACGGCGACTCCTTGGCAAGTTGCTAAAAATTCGCATTTTAAATATCGAACTTCACATAATATGAAGTTTACTTAGAGTTAGTTGTTCTGACTTTCAATAGAACTTCATATTATGTCAAGTTCGACGTCTAAAATGCGATTTTTTAGCAACTTGCCAACAGATCGCCGTGAACCGTTTGCAAGTCAAGATTGCAACGTTGCTGTCAATATTGCAAGGTCGCGCGGGAAAGAACATCCGGTTTTACTGTAAAACAATTTTGTACCGTGGTTAATATTATTGTATCTTTTTTTATATAACAGACCTCGACTTGGAGGAGCATTACATCGTGTCCTTGGTGTTGCTTTTCTCTACTTTATTTTGTGTGTTATCGAGGGCTCATATAGGGAGAAGTCAGTAAGTACTCTACAGACATGTCATTAAAAGGAAACTCTTTCATTGTTTCACGACTTTCACGTACATTGTAGTGGAACATCTTATAACGCAGCGCAACGTCTTACAAGTTAGACCGCAGCACAATGTCGATCTTACAATGTAGCGCGACGTCTTACAACGTAGCCTAATGTCTTACAATGTAGCGTGACGTCTTACAAGGTAGCGTACATAACGTCTTACAACGTGGCGCAATGTTTTACATTGTAGCGCAAGGTCTTGCATGAGCCTGGTTCTCATATGTCGGCGATTTGTGATTTAGATGCATGTTAGAACGGGAAGTGCAGCAGCATGTTAAGTAATAAAGAACAATGCAGAAAAGTAGTGCTTTTATTCTTTTACTTAACATGCATCTAAATCATGGATCGGCGACGATCGGCGACATATGAGAACCAGGCTTTACAATGTAGCGTAAAGCCGGTTTTCCACTAGACGAAATTTTGCGCGCGGAACGGAATTTTTCTTTGCAATTGTCTTTTCTAATTAGTTTCACCCGAGAAATCACAAGACAAAGAAAATTTCCGCTTCGCGCGCAAAATTCCGCCTCGTGGAAAACAGTGAAAAGAGAAAACGTTTCTAGTGAAACGTCTGGTCTTAATATATCCCACGCGCCTCCCAAAAATCTTATAGCCAGACCTGTACAATAATGTGTATCAAACAATAGACTGACCATCAGAACATTCTGGCACTTTTCACACACATAGCTACAGCTCCTACACAATGGCCACAACACTAACATGCAAACGCAAAAATGACCACCAGAGTAGAGATTAGGTGAACCTGACAGAAAAATTTTACTTGACTCTGGGTGTGACCATCACTACGACTGTCAAAATACCAGAAACCATCACCACCACAACCAAGGCACCACGGCACCACCACCACGGCACCACCATCGCGGCACCACCACCACGGCACCACCACCACGGCACCACCACCACGGCACCACCACCGCGGCACCACCACGGCACCACCACCAGGGCACCACCACCGCGGCACCACCACGGCACCACCACCAGGGCACCACCACCACCACCACCAATCTTTCTCATCGTTACACTAACCTACATAAGCAACTTCTACAAACAAGAACTAATACTCCTAGGTTCATTTACAAGTATTTTCTCTTATGTTTCAGGCTCAGGCAGATGTGGGTAATAAAGGACAGTTATTTGCTGCAGTTCCCTTGTCAGTTCTTGATGCTGTCATTTGTTGGTGGATCTTTATGTCTTTAATGCAGACTATGCGAACTTTGCGGATTCGCAAGAACATCGTTAAACTGTCTCTGTATCGTCATTTCACCAACATATTAGTCGTTGCTGTTTTAGGTAAGACACTACATAGTACATAATGTCACAGAATAGTAAGACAACCAGAAGTCCGACTCGCGTCGGAACCTTTGAAGTTTATGTCCTCGCGCATGTCGCCTCGCGCATCTTGATTCCTCGCCATCCTACGCAATCCTGGCAAGTTCTCACGGCAGTTTTGAAGGTCAAAAACTGCCGGGGAACTTGCCAGGATTGCGTAGGATGGCGTAGAACATTGCGAGGATGGCGTCGGATGGCGTAAAATATCGCGCATGCGCATTGAGGAAATGCGGACAAGTTTTTACTCGAGTCGGACTTCTGGTTGTCTTACTATTCTGTGATAATGTTGCACTGTTTACAGGGGAGAAACCTTTTTGTGGCTGACATTTTTAATATTTTTTTTACAGCATCAGTTGCATTTATGATCTGGGTGATTAAATACCATCACTTTAGTGTTTGCATTAAGGTATTGAAAATCTATTTCTGGCTGTTTTGTTAATAATATTAAAGGGTGTACAGTCCGTTCTGCGCATGTAGGGAACTAATGTTTACATCTTTATTTACAAAAAAAATATTGATACCTTATTCAAGATTGTAAGCTTTTCTTGCTTCCTCTTCATTACTTGTACCCAAAACAAAACATTTTCAAAAGAAATAGAAGAAATCCGAAGAGATATCCTCGCCGAATCGCTTGGTTTTCTGCCATGTTGTTCCCAACAGTTTACATTGAGCTGAGTACTTCATGTAATTATCTACGAATGTCATGTTTTGAAGCCCCCACTTGGCACATGCGCAGAACGGACTGTAGACTACCTTTAATGTATATTGTGTGAATGGCCAAAGCAAATTCTGTACATTTATAGTCAAACTGGATGTTTTCTTGCGTACGATTTTGCAATAGTGATACGCAACATTGCAATTTTAATTGGTGTATTCAATCAGCAATATGGGCGTCCAAAAGGGACAAAATTACGAACGTACACACAATTAAGTCCAACGCTTGTAAACACTATGAAAGCTCACACATTTAATACCAAACACTCACAAGAAACATTCGAGCCACGCACAAATAAGTCGGAGTCTCGCATACAAAATATCAACCTCGCACAAACAAATCGAAGTGTCACACACACAATAGTCGATGTCTCGCACATTTAAGTCGAAGTGACACACACAAAATAGTCGAACTTTCTCAGCGGGGGGTGCAGTGAATTAGCATGTTAATTTATTTCGTCAGATAATAAATACATAAATTACGTTATTTGTTTACGGGGGGGACTAGAAGGACCCCAGCCATTCTCGATCCCAGACCCATTCGCGGGTGCGAGATGTTCCCGCGTTTTACAATTGGATTCGATGACGATGGCGGATGCAGACATCATACAAACATGGAAGAGAATAATTTACATGTAACGGAAGACCGAATTCAATCGTTGGTCCGGGGGATCGTTGGTGAATTATTTGTCCCAGACAATAGACCTAGGCAAGGTCAGCAATTTTCTTCTGTTGAAGAGGAAACAAGCCACCGATTTCGCTTGCCGAGAAGAGCTGATAACGATGATGCCAATACGCCATCGCCGTCGACGCCGAGGAACAGTATAAATGGTCCTGCTATTAATATTCCGTCGACTTCGTCTACGATTTCAAGTTTAAATTATAGCAGCCCAATACAACGAAATAGTGCAGAAGAGCCATTCAATCCAATGGTAAACTATGGACATAGGCGTACGAGCCGGGGGGGCTGGGGGGGCTGCAGCCCCCCCAGATTCGGTGAACCAGCCATTTTTCGGGCAATATATTAAGGTTTTTCGGGCAGAAACATAAGAGAATGACTGAATGAGACCATATATATATCATAGAAATATAATTGTATACTTGTAAAATGAAATCGCTCGCAGTTTACGTTTTGAATACTATAATACTTACTACCATTTGCGATCAACCGTTAGGCGTGAGCGTTTAAACGCGTATGTTTACGTTTCAAACGTGCAAGTTTCACAGGAAAATGTTGACACTTCAACAATAGTTTCATGATCATCCGCCCATTTTTTGACACATTCCATGGCTCGAACAAAAGTTGAAAACTCAGTTAATTAATAGCTCTGCGTAAATCGCCTTCCAATGATGCAAAAAAATTTTCGACGTTTGGTAGCCATTGTCTGGCGCCTGCCATTTTGATTTTACAGCTCGAATTCTGGGAACGACAATGCTTTCCCCCCGTTATCCTTTCGTATTTATTATCTGACGAAATAAATTAACATGCTAATTCACTGCACCCCCCGCTGAGAAAGTTCGACTATTTTGTGTGTGTTACTTCGACTTAAATGTGCGAGACATCGATTATTGTGTGTGTGACACTTCGATTTGTTTGTGCGAGGTTGATATTTTGTATGCGAGACTCCGACTTATTTGTGCGTGGCTCGAATGTTTCTTGTGAGTGTTTGGTATTAAATGTGTGAGCTTTCATAGTGTTTACAAGCGTTGGACTTAATTGTGTGTACGTTCGTAATTTTGTCGCTTTTGGACGCCCATACAGCAACTTGCAAACGCTTTATCACGATTGATCGACGGGTTGTTTTAAAAAATCGTTTTAAATGCCAAACTTTGGATAATGCGATCATCATCATTATCGTTATCATTATGATCATTATTATCATCTTCATCATCGTTATCATCGTTATCATCGTCTTCATCGTCATTATCATCATAATAATCATCATCATCATCAACAACAACCATTATCATCATCATCTTCATCATCATTATTATCATCGTCTTCATCATTATCATTATCATCAACAACAACAACAACAACAACAACAACAACAACAACAACAACAACAACAACAACAACAACAACAACAACAACAACAACAACAACAACAACAACCATTATGATCATCATCATCATCTTCATCATCATCATCTCCATAATTATCATCATAATCATCATAATCATAATCATCATCATCCACATCATCATCATCATCGTGTTCATCATTATCATCATCATAATCATTATCATCATCGTCATCATCATCATCGTCTTCATCATCATCATCATCATCATCATCATCATCATCATCTTCATCATTATTATCATCATCATAATCATTATCATCATCATCATCGTCTTCATCGTTATCATCATCATCATAATCATTATCATCATCATCGTCCTCATCATTATCATCATCTTCATAATCATTATCATCGTCATTGTTATTCTCATTGTCACACTCACTTCTGTTAACATTTATTTGACATTTTGCAATCACTTTTATTTAGGACTGGAAAGAACTCTGGATTGATGATGCTTTCTGGCATTTTCTTTTTGCTCTTGTGCTCTTGGCTATTATGATACTATGGAGACCAACTGTCAACAATCAACGGTATATCAAACTTAATTTTAAACAATCTTCAGCTGCGTAATTCAAGTTATCATTTTTAAATCCCAAATATTTTCGCTAGGTATGCTTTTACTCCTTTAATTGATGTTGGTGATGATGACAATGATGACATTACATTATCTGATGCTTTCCGTAAGTTATTGGAATAATTATAAAACATGACTTCTACTAGATAGGCCCTTCGTCCCTTTCTCTCTGACGCTGGAAACGTTGGACTCCGTTCTCTGTTCATTACCAGAAATTTGGGACAAGATGGTGGCGCGCGTGCGTATTAAGGACCATAATAATGGAGATTCTCAACAGTAAATAATAAGGAGAGCACGTAATAATTCAAATTTTGCTTAAACGGTGACATATTTCTTTTTTGCCCGACTCCATCTGACTTCATGCAGCATGGACTAAGGAACAGTTATAACTAAAAAACATTTGCTTACTTCGACGACAAAATACTTCCCTAGCTTGTCATATTTTTGCACTGAAAGTGCCACTATCCATAGTGTTAGCCATAGTAATCTTTGTAAACAGGTGCTAGAAATTGGCCAAATTAACCAACAACGTTACGGGCGATGCGAAGTGCCCGACTCGCGGTGCATTCGGCAAGAGTCAGTCTACTTTGAGAACACATAAAGGTCCTCATTTGTCCCTAGCATAGTACTTCCAAAAGCGTTTGAACTTGCTTGATTTCACAGTCCTTGTGGTCGATTACAGGTTGTTTATATATACATACATGCACGATTTAGGCAAATTCTAAAGAACTCAATGACCTGAATAATGAGAAACACTTGAATACAATAGAATCACACGCCTTACAAGACGCTTAGAATACATAATTATATTATTAAGCGAATAGCCGCTTACCGAGAGCGGCGGCACAAACGACCCAAATTTCTGGTGATATTCGGCAGTGTATCTGACCTCGCTATATTTTGATGTAATATGTAAAGGCCGACAATGGGGACTAGACCGAGTACTTGAAAACCCGGTCTAGTCCGAATTGGAGGCCTTTACATGACTTCTCAAAATCACGTAGTGTATTCCCAAAATGAATTAGTGCATTAGTAATTAGTGTATGAATGAATAACCGATTGTGTGAAGTAATATTTCAAGTCCAAGGACTTGAAATATTATTTCCAGTCCTTGGACTGGAAATAATATTTCAAGTCCTCTGCCCAGTACTTCCCTGGTATTTCAAGTCCCTTCACGTGGTGCAATTCAGCGCTTCTGATTGATTGATTATCTCATGAATTATTAATGAGTTTGAGAATGTTGTTTCAACACTGCCTACGCAGCACGCCACTTTTCTTTCACTTTATAGACATTTTTCAAAACATTTTCATCATTACTGATAATATCCTTTCTTCTTTCGAGCAGAGGGCATGAAGATGAGGAACAAAATGGACGCAGACTCATCTAGCCACGCAGAGAGAAATAGTCGAACTAAACTGGTATGTGTAATATACATGTATAGATAAGACTTTATGTAATATATAAAACATGAGCAGCAGTGTATTATCATACAGACATAGATCTGATAAAATACGTCCTGCGAATGTTTTGAATAGTCAATTCCTAGCCGGAAGGCCTTGATGGTGCATTTTTCGCAACTAGTCCCGGTTTGGTCTTATAATATCATAGATAATGGAAGGGGAACTGGATAGGAAACTTACGAAACCGGAAACGATGTTTGCACAACTTGCTATGGTAATTATATGCTTATAAGCGGGCAATGCACCTAACGGGTGGTCCCACATGGCTAAAATCAGACACTGCTGAACTTAAGTATATTACACTTTTTGTCTCATTTCAGCAATAGGTGCATTAGCTGCTTTTAAGTGTGTAATTACCATAGCAAGTTGTGCAAACAACGTTTCCGGTTTTTTAACCTCCTTTGAAGTTTCCTATCCAGTTCCCCTTCCATTATCTATGATAATATAATGTATATATTCTGCACTCGAAATTTTCCTTCATCACAATTACCTAGTATATCCAGTAAGTTCATTGGCTTAGTAATTTTGAAAAACAACGTTGTCTAAGCCAGGAAAATCAAAGCTAAAGTGTTTGTTAATCAGGAGGATGTTTTTATCAGATATAAAACCACGGACATGATACTGATTTCCTTTGTGTTTTCCTCATGAATTCTTAATGAGTTTCTGAAATGAATGGTAACACCACTATTTCTTCTAATTTAATGAGATGGATGTTATACAGTACCATATACTGTAGGAGTATATTTGCAGTCTTCTTCTGTTTCCCTTCTTCTGTTACCCTTTGCTGTTACTGCATGACAGTGTCGTGTAATTCCTTATAGGAAGATGATCTGAAGTGGGTTGAAGAGCATATTCCAACTGCTGGTGGAATTGATACGTAAGAACATCAATTTTGTGATAATTATTCAATCATGAGAATTCTAATCACTTTTCTATTGTGCTTTTTTTTTGCAATGTAGGGCTTTGCCTACACTTCTGGATTCCGATGAGGTAAGATACTTTTTAATTTTGTATGATTATTTTCTTTATATAATTATGTTAGACCCCGTATACAATTTGAAAACGGAACAAAATCATGCCGGTATGCAAATACAGCATATAACATTTCATGTTATTTTTGTGCCGGTATCGTGTAAACGCAAGGCCTAAACGGCATGATTTTGTTCCGTTTTCAAATTGTACCGGCATCGTGTAAACGGGGTCTTAATCTCGTAACGTAGCGTAACGTCTTTTAACGTAACGTAGCGTGACGTCTTAGAATGCAGTGTAACAACTTAGATAACGTTGCGAGACGACGTCTTGCAAGGTAGTGTGAGGTTTTAATTTATAACATAGTGTAACAACTTATAACATGGCATAACGTCTTGCAGCGTATCGCGACGTCGACAGTAATTGTGCGATTTTTTTAGAATACGAAAGAAAACAAATCTTGTATATACCGTATCTGTAATATACCGTATCTGAAAGTGTTTAATTCATTCACATATAAGCCGCACCAATGTATAAACCGCATGTTAATTTTTTTTTGGGGGGGGAGGGGGGGGGGGGGGTGCATTGTCTTCAAAAACATCTTGCGTATATGGCCGCAAACCGTTTGGCGAGGCGCACACTCGTTGCCTATATTCACGGTGGTGATGTAGTACCAGCTGGGTCCCTCCTCGAGGACTGTGAGCGGATGTCATTTGAGGACCTGGCACGCCTCGCAAGAGACAGGAAAGGATGGCAAAAGAGAGTGAAAGCTCTCCACTAACTCTTACGAACGCATTGTAGCATTGCACCCAATGGGTGCGTGATGTAAAACATACATTTTTATTTTTTTGGGGGGGGGGGGGGGATTTCGGACACATTCATTGCCTCATTATTTTCCATCGTGTTTTTGCCTTCTTAGGAAGTGATGACAACAAAACTGGAGATGAGTAAAATGGAATAAAATGAAATTAATGTACAACATGGAGGAATGCAACACATTTTAAATTTTATTACTTCAGTTTGGCTCATGGTAACATTAACAACATATAGACTATTAGTTAGACTAGTCCAAGAGGTTGCAGGTAGATTTCTTAGGGAGTTTTGCTAGTTTCAGTCCTAATCGCGCGTTTTCACGTCGTCTTGCAAACATGTCCTCTAAAGTGTCTAGAATTCAGGATTATCCTGAGTCCTACGGGACTTCTCTGTCCTACATGCGGGAAGTGTCTATGAAATGAAAAATTCGTTGGCATTTTTGTTGTTTTATTGTACAGAGGAGCATGGCAGGAGCACTCACTGAAAATTTCAAGAGAATCTGATGCGTAGTTCTCGCGCTATAAACTCTCAGTTTGCCATGGCTAGTTCGTTCTTGGAGAAAAATTGGGCTTTCGGAAACAATGCTTATGACGTACGCAGATGGACAACTATGCATAAGAACAATAGATTTCACTATTAATGATCCATCTACGTACGTCATAAGGCATTGTTACCAAGATGCCCCAATTTCGCCAAAACAAACTATCCACGGCAAATTTTGAGAGTTGATAACGCGAAAACTACGCATCAGATTCTCTTGAAATTTTCAGTGAGTGCTCCTGTCATGCTTCTCTGTACAATAAAACAACAAAAATGCCAACGAATTTTTCACTTCATAGACACTTTAAACTAAAAAAGCATATAACAAAAAAAAAGTAGGGGTGCCGCGGTCGGGGTCTAAGAGGTGCGATTTAGAGGCGTGGTTCGGTTTAGGGTCAGGTTTAGAGGTTGGGGTGGGGGGATGGGTTTAATTTCTTTAATATTCAGGAGAATCCTGAATGCCAGATGAGAGGATATGCTGCGTCTTGACGTCCGCGTCGCGTTTGCCCAAACTCCCTATTATTAACAGACTAGCACTTCATAAACATCAAATACACACAATCATTATCCTTTATTATAATTTGTTTTGCTTTTTCAATTCTGGGTTTAATTTCACACTCCAAGTTTCAATTTCAGTGGCATGAATTTTACATTATGTATGTCTATACCACTGACCTATACCATGGGCAAGGAATTTTTATTTAAAATTTTGATTTATTTAAAGCACCTATCTCAGCTGTAGAGATTTTATATATTCGTAATATTTGGTATCTCCTGAGCAAAATTGCAATATATTTTGTCATGTCAAAATTTCATCTTCATGGAGTTTTGTTTCTGTCAAAGCATAGTCAATCGAGATATGGTCTGGAAACTCGGCAAACTTCAAAGCGCCTATAATGAGCTGGGATTTTATGTTGAACCGTACCTTACACCGTGCACATCCTTTGTTTTAGGTTTATTAATATTTAAATAGCAAAGTTGAGTGACTGAACTGAAACGTTGCTATTGGACAATTCGTTCATTATACTAAAATACATGTTCAGTGACCGTGCACAAAAATGCATAAAGGTGAACAAAAAGATAGAACAAAGACTTTAGCTGAGTTTCCAGACCATATCTCGATTGACTATGGTCAAAGTTGGCAATGGAAGTGACGTCGCTATCGGGATGAATTTTTGAAAAAGAAAGAGTTTTTACAATATAATTAAAGTAAACGCCTTCACTTTAAATATTCTTTTATGTGCATCTAAATGTCAGAGCCTTTCTGGCCTCATTATGAAGCAAAGATTCTTTTGTATTGCAGACACACAAACAAGGCGAGAAAAGCTTATTTAAGATGTGCATAAAAGACTATTCAAATTAATCACTATTATAAGTGTTGTATGCTTCTTTCTCATTATTTCTTGTATTTATGCAATAATGAAGGGAATTAATTGCAAAATATAATGCGTAGTGTTGTAAACACTGTTTCTTTCCAAAAACCAACTCTTATGTCACTTCTGGTAGTTACTAACTTTGACAGTGAAAAAGTTCATGAAGTTGAAATTTTGGGACCACAAAATACATGGCAATTTTGCGACAACAAAATATATTGAAATTTTGCTCATGAGAACCCAAATATTACAAATATATAAACAAAATCCCCACAGGTGAGATGTAGGCACTTGTGGTAACCTCAGTTTATACATGTAATAGAAAACTTGACTGGTTTTCACTTAGAGTAGAACTATACACCATGTCTAATCTTATATGTAATACACCCTGTATATCAATTGTATGAGGAGTTGTTTGTCATAAATTCGTGTTTGAAAACACTGAAAAATGCACTGAAAAACAAGACAATAGCCAAGTTTTAGAAACTTCGAGGTAATTTCAAATCAGATTTCATAATTACTTTATACACTAATGTGGCACTTTGTGAACAAAACTTAAACTTGCTTTCTTCAGCACCCCAGTTCTAAACTAATAATTACGATTGAGAGTAGACACATGTATTACAAGAAATTTAAACATTGTAAAGTAATTCTGGTACCATAATATGGTTAGTATTAATAATACTAAAAGCCATGATAAAGTTGTTGTTTTTTTGTTTCCTTAAATTATTAATTGAACAAGCTTGATACCTCACTCTCTTTGAAAAACTGAAGGTGATCCTAGTCATACTGTGATAGGGGCAGTTAGGGATTGCTAATAAATAGTTGTTTGACCTCAACTTAAAGATGTATACCGTAGTTTTGAGCTTCACCCCACTAGCTATTAAAGTAAGAACAAGCAATTAACTTTGTTGTCAAGTTAAAATTCTTCATTATTATGGTACATAACGTTCAAAATTGGTGAAAAATTAGCCTTCTGATGCTGTGCTTTGCTGGTTGGTTGTTACAGCTTGTTGTGTAACCATAGGACTGGAATTTGGTACTTGTAACGGTTGTGTCATTTGAGCTTGGGCTTGTAGGTACTGCTCTTGCTCTACCTAAAAACAGATTAAGGTGACACTGGCATGAAGTTATACATGTAAATAAAATAATATACATGAAAAGGAGTGTTTGATGTGATACCAAACACTGAGAAGTGTGTTAAAAAACCAACTACATGTAGGTGAAACTGAGCTTTTTTAACCAACTTCAAGGTGTTTTGATATCAGATCAAACACAACTTTTGAGTGTTTGATGTACTGTAGCTTTTCAAATGAATCAGTATTTTAAAGTGCCTATGAAGTGAAAATTATTATTGTCTTTGTCTTAAATGAAAGAACTCTCAAAACGACAAAGTAGCATCTTTTGCAGATCTTCGTTTCCGTGCCTCATTGTTGACAGGGGCGTAGGAAGCTTGATAAAGTTAGGGGGGCCAACTCCCACGAGGCGCCACCATGGTTGGCGCCGAGCGGAAAATTTTTGAAAATTTGGAGTCTCTAGATCGTCGGAAATGGCATTTTCAGAGTCTCCTCTACCTCTTTCGTTAGGCCCTTTCATTAATTCTTTCATTATAATTTGTGAGTCTCTTGCTATCCGTGAGTCAGGATGGATTATTATTATTATTAATTGGCTGATCAGCGCAATCGAAGTCGCACTTATAATGCAATTTTTTTAAATTCAATTATTTTTGGGGGGGGCCGAAAGCTATTCCGGCCCCCCTTTATAAAATATTGGGGGGGCCGCTGCCCCCCCGGCCCCCCCGCTTCCTACGCCCCTGAATTGTTGAGATATTTCAATTTTTTTGATATGCAAATTAAACACTTTGATGTCACACCAGAGGTGGTTGGACAAGTACCACGTGAATATCTCGACCAATGAAATGGCTTATTTTCTCATCGTTTGATCGGCTGAAAATTTTGCATTGGACTTAGAATACCGAATATTACGCTATTGTCATTCATTTTTTTCTCTAAAAAAACAGCGATATCGTTTGATATATTGTTGGACTATCCATATCTGCAGGATTTTGCAAGGTAAATGTATTTTTCTATTTTATTTTGATGGTTTATGTAGGTCGTGTCGCGCTAAGCGAAGACCCCACTTCCGGTTTGTCAACAATCTTCAAAGCAAAAAATCTCGAATTCCCATGGTTCGAATTCTCTAATTTTTGCGTAATAAGTTGAAGAAATGTCTAATCTTGGATTCTATCCGGACGCCCCCCCTCGCCCCCGCAACCGTTTTCGAGATATTCGCCGTTGAACCGACCATGGTATTTTCGGCTTTCGCTAAGATGGCGCCCAATATTTTAAGAGAGACTTTCGCCACTAAAGTTTGTTCTTTTCTCAAGAATTTTGGAAGTCTCCTAATATTTAGAGCATTATTCCTTTGAGTAAGTGTAGAATGAGTGGTGGACAATTATTAAAGAGTAAAATTTGAGATTTGTCTTTTTATGGTCCAAAACGCTTGCCCTCGCTGTATAAAAACACCATCATTCTGAAAAAATTGTATACATATCACTAGGCCTACATACATTTGTAATTATTACAGGATGTACTGAACTTTCTTAAAGATCTGCTATATCTGTATACAGAACTGATACGTATAGCTATTTTTCATTTATTAAATAACATTGTGTTCCATGACAGCAGTATTATTAAAAATGTATGTGTGGATTATTTGTAGTTTATTGTTAGTCATTGTTGTTGTGAATATAAATATATTGTAGTTGTAGTATTTTTTGCTTAATATTGCTAATTTGTTATAATTTGTTGTTCGTATTATTTTTCAGTATACAAATATATATTATTCCTTTTGCCAGTTGTCCCATTTCAACTGATCATGAGTCAGTGATATGAGAAGCAAGCTGATGGGTGGGAAGTGTGCACTTTCAAAAGTCCCTTGAGGCACATGTCTTCTGATGAAGAGCTTTTTTATTGCAAAAGGGGCTCTAACCAAGTGGGGATGGGGTGGGGGGTGTTGGCATGTGCCCCTGTGTCCACCCATAAAGTGAATACAATAGTTGGGCATTGGCTGTACACTACAGTCGACTCTTAAGACATGAAAGGGTTAATAATTCAATCTCACATCCCATTTTTTACAGGAAGTGAAGATATACAGTACAGATGTCAGTGTTGGAATAACTTACTTTGGTGGTGTTCAGACTGAGTGCCCAGGCACAAGCACCAGTCTAAACAGGATTTTTACAATGATAAATTGGTGGATTCTCTTTTACTAAATAACATTAAAATAATATGTAGTTTGAAGTTTTGCATATGTTGTCATGTTATCTAATTACATAAGGCAATGCATAATAATTGTGGACATAACTAATAAAATTTTACAGAAGTATTATCTCGCATATTATTGATACAATCCAAATACTGGGTCTCAAAGCCTAATTAAATGCCTGGGTATTATTCATCCCTTCGCCTTTGAGTGCTACTGCATGTACATACTAATAAACAGTGAACTATGTCTCTAAAACAGACACCCTTGGATTGGACTTTGTCTGACTTATAATAGTTCATTCACATGTCTACCTTAATACAGTAATTTTTCTGATGCCCTCTCTAAATGTGCCAAAGTTGATGTTTTCTTGGCAGATGGGGGTGGGGGTGGGGTGCATCACTGAAAAATGTTGGACCAATGTTAAAATGTTGACAATGCCCCTGATTGAATACCTGTATCAGTATCAATATGGTAGTGCTTTAGAAGTAACCAAGATCAATATTGAGATAAAATATTTTAATTTTGTTCAAGTTCCTTATTTACATATATGTTGAGGATACAGGAAATACACTTTATTTGATAAAATAGAAACATTTGACCAGTTATATACCAAATTTATCAATAGATTTTGGAGGAAATCCAATAAATTATCTCGATTTTGAATTCACCTTAATACAAAGAAAAATACAAGATTGTTATTGAATAATAAATTTTAAGCTAGCTTTATTCACAATTTTATAAAATTTGGGATACAAGTACAGTAAATATAAAGGAAACAAGAGTTTTATTAAAAAATTGAACATCCTCCCCCCCCCCCCCCCCCCCCCCGATGATAGTTGTATCTGGTTGAACCAAGATAATTGCTACACACAACAATTAGAAGTTAACAGTAATATTGCAGAATGCAAAACATTAAACCACGGAAAATGCATCGATCATAAGGTTAGAATGGGAAGAATTTGAGAGGGAAATCATTAACCACTAACAACAAATAATGTTGATTTCTCACCTCAAGTTTTTCTCAGCTCCAGTGAGTCGGTATTAACGAATCACACGTTGCACAGCACAACCAAATCCTTCTTTGTTGTAAATATCTAAATTGTTTCTGATTTGTTCCATTATTTGTAACGTAAAATGCGTCGAATTCAGTGGTCGAATCCGAATGAACTTGAGCTATCTTGAATGCCCATCCGCCATAACGCCATTCTCACGAATATACGCCAAATAAAGCACAATCTGATCATATTAATTGTCTATGATAACCACGAATTGTTCTCGTATTTTGCTGACCATCAGATTTATCAATTCTGGATCAACTGTGACGAGTTTTCAAACGTTTTTGCGCATCTAGTCCACCGAGCAGAGTTCATTCCTCGTCTGAGGTCAGAGGTAGAGTGAGACGCCCACGCAAAAATGAAAGCCAGCTGACCATGATGCTTTGCGCGGCTTGTCCAACCTCCTCTGATGTCACACGTGTATAATGAGTTATCAGAGGAGGTTCAGTATCTTTGCTATTATCAAACGAAATCAATTAAAAATCTGTATGTCTAATGCATACAAAATAGATGCACAGGATCGGCTTCGAAGTGATTTCGTTTGATAATAAGATATAGAACTTTCTCCGATAACTCATTATATATACACATGTGATGTCAAAGTGTTTAATTTGTGTATCAAAAAAATTGAAATATCTCAACAACGAGGCACGGAAACGAAGATCTGCAAAAGATGTTACTTTGTAGTGTTAAGAGTTCCAGGGCTTCAAATTTGCGGTATCCCGATATCCCGGCGATACCAGATTTTAAATTTGGATACTGGAAATCACAAGCTCAGTATCCCGAGGGATACTGAAAAAAATTCTGTCCATGACTGATATTTCTGGACGCTTCGAAGTTCAAAATAAGAAGCGTTTATCTACTAGCCCGCGCGCAGGCTATAATCTTCATGCATTAATTATCTTCAGCCCAGCCAATCAGTGCGTGACTATTAAACTAGCCTTGAAGTGACTGGCTGAAAGTAACGTATACATTTCACCGTTTCACACGCTGTCAATGGAAATAGTTCGTCTTGACGCAGTCAGCACTCATATTCAAAATATGTAGCGAACAAAAAAATCTACTGAGACACAGCAAATATTAACTGATGAACAAGTTGAAGAAAGACCACATATTGAAATAAATGATCAATCGCAGACAGCAACCGCACAGCCTATACAAGAAGATAAACAAAGTGAAAGACGATCGAGTTCGACTGAGCAGGAAAGGCGCGCTCAAAAAAGTGCCAAAGCCAAGCAAAAGTATGAAGAAATAAAGCGTTGCCGAAAATTTAAAATGGCTTGGAAAAAATCCTTTCCATGGGTAACGCACGTGAACGAGAAGATGTTTTGCACTACCTGCATAAACAATCGCAGCGATTGCGACAAGGAGTCAAACTTCGTGAAGAATGACTGTAGAAGTTTTCACATAAAAGCACTGCAAACACATGGTCAAAGCGAAGGACATAAACGATGTGTAGAACACAAGAAAGCCATCACTGCCACGCCGGGAACAAATCCTGCTGAGAAAGCCTTACAGGCATTGTATACTGGTCACAATACAAAAATAATTTACTATCCAAATGTGGGATACTAGATTTTCTGGGTGGATACCAGATTTTAAGTTGCTAGTATGCCGTTGGATACTGCTGAAAAATTCAAATTTGAAGCCCTGCAGTTCTTTCATTTAAGACAATATATAATAATTTTCACTTCATAGGCACTTTAAGAGAAATTTGAGCTAAACGTTGGCAAAATTTATGCAAGTGTGTTTGATCACATAATCCAAACTCCATCTCAGAACTGATTTTCTTTAGTTTTTTTCTTTTGAATTAATGAGTTTGAGAAGTAAAATTAAAAACTTTAAAACTGATAAATGTACTGACCATATATGAGCATTAATTTATTGCAATTAAGGGTTTATGCCTGAAACAAAAAAAAAATTAAAAACCAAACATTGTGCAAAATTGTCTGCAATTTCTGTTACCTGTGCTTGCTGCAAACGAGCCTGAGCAAAAAGTTCTTGTTGTTGTCGAAGCAGTTCTTCCTCTGGAATACCCTAAAAATTAGAATTATTAATAATTATATTTTCTTTTCAAAATGTATTGCTTTCCTGTTGATTTTTTATAAAAGTTCAGTCCCAACCATATTCTGTTTGTCACTGTTACAGGAATAGAATAATGTGTTGTAATTATAGAAAGACCATTGATGTTCTGACTAAAGTGTGAAATTATTCCAGACCAATTTTACAAGTTTGACAGTACAGTATAGTAAACCATACTTTATCTAATTAAAGTATACACTCAGTAAATACTGTAATTAGTGAATTGATATAACAATTTAATTTATTAAAAATCAAATTTACATCTACACTATATTTCTGATTTCACTAATATTTCTTATTAATAAACACTGGGTTTTACAGTTAAAAATACTGAATAACATGAAAACACAACTATGAACTTACCAGGTTTTCCAGGCGATTGCTTCCACGTCTTTTGTTCTTGAAATTATAAAACCAACAATGTTAGATTACATTGATTCATTAATGTATTGTATGATCTGTATTATACTATAAATATCCAAACAACTTATTCTTTATAAAATTTTCCACTGGAAAGCTTATTTTGAGATTGTCATCTTTATGACACTACCTCTGTCAGCTGTCCTGCCTGTTGCTTAATGTTACTCTGGCTAATGCAAGATATTACATCTGATTCAAATCATTCATTTTAGTCACTGTACATGTGGATCAGACCTACTGTATTACTTACTGTTGCTTGCTTTTTGTAATCATTATAGACTGACTGAACATCCTCAACATAAGATGGGAATCCCAGGGTCTATACAGTGATTGAACAAGAAAAACATCAGTTGATTTGTCCAATTACAGTAACACACCCAACATCCAATGGACAGAAGAAAGGTATGGATAAACATCGTGATTACTGGATAAATAGTTAAAACCTGAATACCTTTAATGCTTCGATAATATGTTCTGGGGATATAGTTTTCTTTGTTTTTTGTTTGCATATTTCATTGGCTTCAGATGAGACAAGATGGATAAATTCTGCAAAGTGATTTAAAATCAACCCATTTAACTCAAAATCTTGTTTGAATAAAATGATTAATGAAAATTGATGATCAGAAAGCTGATCAAATTGAAATCAGTTGATAGTGATTATCTAAGAGAATTGGTGTTTGGTGTTTAACAATCAATGATCAACCAATATTCACAAAATCTGTCTGTCCATCAATAACTATTGATTGTCATTGATTTCTGAGACATTTGATACCAGCCTAGTTGCTTTAGGTGAAGTCAACATTGACCTCATCAAAAAGTAGCAAAACTGGCAATTTTAATTCAAATAAGTTGTCGTACCAATCAAACAATTTCTGCAGTTCATCAATTGCTGTTGATTATTGGTAATATCAATCGATAATCACAGAATCCTCGTTTGATATTTGATAAAATTATTTGATTGTTATCAATAATATACTGAGCCATGCAGTATGATCATACTTACCTGTACAACAATTTAAAAGAAGTTCTCTTGCGTCATTCGAAATGCGAACATTGGGAATCATTTCCTTGATAAGTTTGTTCACAGCAGCTGCAGTAAAAAAATAAAGCTTTTTTAATTTTTAGTGAGCTGTCATCTTTTGTAATACCAACTTCTCCTATTACACAATGTTTGCTCGCTTTTTTCGGTATGTAAAGCTTGTATGAAACGTCAAAATTATTAAGAAACGACTCAACTCGTTTATATTCCCTTTTCCTGCATACCTCTGGGCAAAGTTACATCTTCTTCCTGGCCAACTCCAGGAACATCGAAATCCGCCATTTTGAAAATTATAATTAATTTCCGGTTAGCGCGACTTATATAAGAGCCTGGGGTAAAACACAGGTTGACCTTGGTGCCCACCCCCCCGAACCCCTGCATGGATGAGAATGGTGCAAGCTGATTGGTTGTCGACCGTCGGTAGGTTTTGGCGCGAAAAAATTTCTGAATTGATTTGAAGTCTTTGAATGCAAGTAAATTTTGTAAAGAGAAGTAAGGTAACTTCATTTAAATATTCTGAACAAAAAAATGTGCTGAAACGTTAGTGCTGGGTTTCTCTGAATACGACAAATGAAAGTCGAATGGTGTAAACAAGACGCGACGCGAAAAACCTAACAGGTAAGGTGTAAAGTATTAACGAGAAACGTCGAAGACGAAACTAGAAAAGGAAAGTGAACCAAATCGGCCATTTAATAATCTCTTACGGGCTCGTTTGCTCGCTCTGTACGGTCTTTTTAATGAGGTCGAAATAAAATGACCCAGAAACATCTTCCATTTTCTCTGAGAAACCCCTAGTATCTTTTCGGCATAGCAAAAACATCCGGGAAAACGTTGTTCACAGGTCACTACAGCAAGCCTTGGTATAACATGTTGGCACCAGCTCTTGCTGTCGTGGTAGGTGCAACACCTGTAAATATTTAGACTCCTCAATTTCAATTTCGGCTCCAAATTCCAAAATGTAGGTTCAACATAACCCATAGTTTCACTTGCACTTCCTCCAACCTCATTTACTGTATCTCTTGCAGTAAATGTCCCATGCTTTACATCGGAGAAATTGGAAGACATTTAGGTGACAGGTTTGTTGAACACCTTCGTGATGTCAAAAACAATGTGCAAAACAAACCTGTTGCCAGGCACTTCAACAGTGCCAACCACTCCTTTTCTAACATTAAAATCTGCGCTATTCAGCCCATTACAGGTTGTAACGATACTCGTCGTAAACAAGAAATGCGTCTCATTTACAAACTTGGTACCATTCACCCTCACGGCCTCAATGAGCGATTCTCTTTCATTTAGCTCACTCCACCACCATATTCCACACCTTTTCCTTAACCTTTTTCTAATGATTTAAATAGTAATTTATAACCTGTTTCTTTGCCTATTTGCAGGTAGCTGACCCACAAATTGGGTCAGCACCTGCACACAGGCTAAAATTACATATTAATTTATTTGTTTACTTTGTTTTTATTGGCTTACATGTGTTCACGTGATTCCCATTGTAGCTCTGCTATAAATACGCGTGACCACATGTGAGTTGTTTACTAATTTCTCCTGATGAAGGGCCTTCGCTCGAAACTTCGAGAAGATTTTTCTCTGTTTTTCAGGCCAACGTGACTTAACCCTGGTAATATTTGTATTTCAACCGTGGCCGACGCTGTCCTAGAAGCTTTTAACTGTATACCCAATTTATTATACTTTGTTGTGGACGTCCTCCTGCAAAGATAAATTGTGCTACAATGCTTAGGCCTAAGTCAAACGTCGCTCTTCTCATGGGGTGTGGCATGTGCCCTGTGTCCACCCGGGTTGTTGCACCAACAACGAAAATTGTTTATTTTGAAAACAGTATTGTTCAACAATAACAAAGTTCGAAACAAAGCTCTATAAACTGGAGTAGTGGAGTGATATCTGCTAGTCATTGACCGGGCAAAAATTGTCAAATTGAAGCCAAACATGGCGGACATGTACCTGAAGTAGTATAGTTTCAGTCTCCTACGCGGTCTTGTCTCTTGACCAGTCTTGGACAGTGAGCTTGTGGCGGACGATGTGCGGGCATGTCGCATTGTGGTCGGGGTCTGAGAGGTGGGACTTTTTCCCCGGAGGGTTTTGGTTAGGTTTAGGTCCACCGGGGGTCGTGGTTAGGTTTAGGGTTGCCAGGGGGGTTGTGGTTAGGTTTAGGGTCAGGTTTAGAGGTGGGTTAGGGTTGGGGGTTTGGGGGTAGGGAATTATTTTTTAAAATTGAGGATTATTGTTAATTCTATGACATTTCACAATTAACGATAATCATGAATTCTAAGAGAGAAAATATGCTGTCCGGTCAGGTCTGATCTGGTCAAAAGACCCGCGTATGAGACTGAAACTATATACGTACTTCAGGCCTACACGCCACGTTTGACTTCAATCTTTGCCAGATATCAACTAAAACAATACGTACTTCATGTTCGCCATGTTTGGCTTCAAACTGACCAGCTAACGAAAATGTAAAAATGTAAAATTGCTCATTCTTCCTCAGAACAACTAGGACTTGGAACTCCCTTCCAGAACATTTACGACTAGATAATTTGTCTATTACTAAATTTAGAAAATCACTACGGAACTATTATTCTACTGCCTTACGTTCCTGTTACTCTGCTGATGATCCACGATCTTGGAGAACTGTCTGCCTTAAATGTAACATAGGTAGAAGTCTCATTCAACCATTAACTTGCTGCTATTAATTACAATGACTGTCCTATTTTTTTTTCTTTATTTTTTCTGATCTGACCAAGGGCCAAGTGTAATTGGCATTCAAGCTGTTGTGGTGTCCCAGCTTCTTTATTTTATAAGTTGTTTTGTTTGTTGTTGTTGTTTTTTTTGTAAGAAGCGAAGCTAAATAAATAAATAATATCACCCCAGTTATGATGGAGCTTACTGGTTTGCTTATATGCATGGTTATGGACAGCACATCCTATCACCTAAAACAAACAATTCTTAATTGTTAAATGCCTTAAATTTATAACAATAATTGTTAATTCTAGCTAAGCCTAATTACAGCCCCCACCCCCCAGCCCCCAGCCCGGGATTACTGGTGGCAGTCTTGATTAACATAATAACAAAAAATCAACATAATGTTCATGCCATAGAGATTATATAAATACTAGAGGCATTGGCGGGAAAATATGGTAACCACGTGGGGGCCGCCATTACCTATGATATTTCAGTCAATTGGTTGGCAAATGCAATAGACCCAATCCTCTGCCAACCAACGCACCTAATGTTTGCCTCCAAAAAATCCGAGATGGCGGCGTTCAATTGGTTACCGGTGGTTGGCTGAAATTAAGATAGGATGCCCCCTCTAGTATTTATATGATCTCTATGGTTCATGCGCTGACTAACACAGCGTTGTTAAAATTTAATAATATACAGGTCTTGGAATGACGTCACACAGACCATAAGTGCTAAAACACGAATTTAAAATCAAGTCTATATTTTTATATTAACAGAAAGCGTTATTTAACTAGTTTTGGCTAGGGTTATCAATTAATTATGATTGGAGTTAGGATTACGTTTGGGATAATTTTATAAAACGTCAGCCATTATTCTAGCCTCAAACTTAGTTAACAGCTGTATAGCTGTTCGTCTTTATGCATGTGGAAACTAAAGTCGATTTTCCACTATAAGCAATTTCTTTTCGAGCGAATCGACTTTCTATTGTAAGAATTGAGTAGATTGGTCCAGAGCTTATAAAACAAAAGAAAAAGTCGCTTTGCGTAAAAAAAAAGTCGCCATGCCAGTGGAAAACTTGTGTTTTAATATTTATACTGCTTCTCGAATCAGTATATATACACATATAAACCGCGGAATATGAACCGACCATTATTTAAAGGAACAAATAAACTAATTCTCTAAATATTGGTTTACCACATTTTTTTTATAGCGCAAATTAGGACGAAAAAAATATTTTTACTTGTTTATCAGTTTAGTGCTTGTGGCCGTTTTGTGCATGCTAATTGTGATTTAAGAAGATATGCAAAATGTGATGGCGAATGCCTTTTAAAACGAGCACCACCGTTATCCACCAAGCATCGGTGTAGTTTAGTTATAAAGGCTTTATGCATGACCAATTTTAATGTGAGAATGTTATAAAGGGGTTTGCCGGTGGATGTTATAGCGCCATGTTTTGTTTGTGTTGCTAGGATTTGGTTTGCGTGCGTTGCTTCGCACACCTGTCTGTTTCTAGCCACATTTTCAACTCAGTTTTGCTTCTCTAGACCGATGCTAACGTTCTGCTGAAAAGAAAAGGGGAAAAACTACTCATATCGATGTAACCTGACTTCTGAGAGAGCCGAGTAAGTCATTATTAAGTTTCACCGTTTAGCCATAGATTTGTACGTGAAATTTCTCTGTTGTTAAAGGTATAGTTATAGCCCACAGCTAGGTGCAACAAAAAAACGACGTCACTTTACAGAGGTCTTTCCTACGTTTGACAATTGTCTTTAAAATGTCTAAGTTTCATACGAACTTTTACCAGAAAAGTCTTCTTCCTAGAATGTCTGTTTTTTCTCTCTTTATATATGTAAATGTCACGCATGCATGTAATAATTGTGTTGTTCCGTGGCTCGTGATTGCATCAGTTGACATCTACTATATATAAATAGCATCTTGACATCTACTAGTGTCGTGCGACAGTAGTTGCTGTTAGTTGTCGCGCAACCTCTCGGCTAAGACCCCGTTCACACGATGCCGGTACACGGTACCGGTATCATTTCATTCCGTTACTATTTTTACAGTTTAGTTAACTCCATTTTCATTAAATTCCCGCCATCACGCTTCTCTTACCCCGTATATTTTAAGCAGAGAAAAAAGTTTGGTAAAACCGAAAACCGTGATGAAATCATTTTACGGTAAGGTGTTCACACGATGCCGACAAAGGAAAAATTTCCTTACGGTTTCAATATCGTCACGGTTAGCGTTACGGTTAGCATTACGGTTTCATGCCGGTATCGTGTGAACGCAAGGCCTATAACCGTAACGATTTCGTTACGGGTCTTAAGCTTCGGGCAAACGGCAAAGTTGATTTTGTTACCACAGTTTCTTCTGCCACTTGTCATATTGCGTTTTGGTTGGTTGTTTTTTCTTTTGATGGTTATTTTACATTATACTTCGTTAACGTGAGACGTTTTTTCTTCCGATTGATTCATTTAAACAAGAATTCTATCTTCGCTAGCCGTCGTTTGTCGTTCGGCGGGCCGTGCGAACGCGAAGCTTCTCCGACTCTATTGTTACAACCAGTTTTGTTCCTGTTTAACGGATTTTGGCTGTGTACTGCTAATTACTTCGTTGGGCTTAAAAATCTTGTTATCTCTACGTCATGTTTGGAAGTTTCGAGACTTATTTCTTCAGTTCTATACGTTCTTGTGCAACACTTAGTGAGATATTAACACACTCAAGTTTTTAAATAATATACGCGTTTTTTGAGTGGCCCCAAGATAAAAAGATTACCAAGAAAGTATCCAGGCTGAGTAATCATCCACTTTATCGTCTAATGCCATGCACAAGTTAAACTAACTAAATACAAGTTAATCAAGTCAACGCCCAAAGATAAACACTAGCCATTTTATGAACACTTTTATCAACCGAGTACATTTTAAATATAATATAATGCTTTAAATACCTTGAACTTTTTTTTTAAATTGTAACATAGGATATGTTCTTTTACCCTATATGATTTTATTAATAAAGACCTTTGAATTGAATTGAATTGAATTGAATTGTTAACCATGCAGTGCGACAGATGGGAGAAGGTGGACAAATACATAAACTCATAGTTAATAGAAAATTAATATACATGGTTTGGAAGCTCACAAAAGTCATTGTTTTATGTTTTTGTTCAGGTTTATGGAAGTTTTTGCACTTTCATGGTTACTGAACATATTGTGTTTTCTGTATAATGAAGCAATCGCCCAATAGCAACGTTTGGCTTCAATCACTCAACCGTACTGTTTAAATATTAATAAACCTAAAACAAAGGATTTGGCACCTTCATGTACCTTTCAACATGAACCACAGCTTGATTGTTAACCGCTTTGAAGTTTGCCGGGTTTCCAACCATGTATATTTTCTATTAACTATGATAAACTGGACTGGATTTTTGAATTCGTTATTTCCTTTCTTTTGTAGGTTTCTGACACTAATATGGCCCTTCTTAGAGGCGTACGCATTCACAGGAGGACATGTTATTTAATTCTCCTTCTTTCCTTGTGTTTAGTAAGGCGAGGTAAGAATTGTTACTCGCTATGTAATTTTAATTTTCATTGGTAACTAACATATGGCATTCAAGCTCCGTTCACAATATTCCGGATAGCTTTTGTGCCCGCACAAAAACCATACCGGAATAACTTTCCTGTTCACTGGTACTTTGTACAGTTTGGTTCACTGTTTTTGTTGTTTTGTTTTGTTTTGTATTGTGTTGTGTTGTGTTGTGTTGTGTTGTGTTGTGTTGTGTTGTGTTGTGTTGTGTTGTGTTGTGTTGTGTTGGGTTGCGTTGCGTTGCGTTGCGTTGCGTTGCGCTGCGCTGCGCTGCGCTGCGTTGGGTTGGGTTGCGTTGGGTTGCGTTGGGTTGCGTTGGGTTGCGTTGGGTTGCGTTGGGTTGCGTTGGGTTGCGTTGCGTTGCGTTGCGTTGGGTTGTGTTGTGTTGTGTTGTGTTGTGTTGTGTTGTGTTGTGTTGTGTTGTGTTGTGTTGTTTTGTTTTGTACTTGTATATGTTTTGTTTTTGTTGTTTTGTTTTGTCTTTTTTGTTGTTTTTTTGGGGTTTTTTTTATTTATTCTTTTCTCTGTTTTACTTTTAATCTTCCTACTCCCATTCTATTATATTTATTTGTCTATTTTCCTTGTTTCTCCGTTTTAAAACTAGATTTAAGATTAGATGGTGAGCACCTTGCATGGGACTCAGTCCCGTTTGTGCTTTACCAGATTTTGGCATGTTATATTTTATTTATACTTCGTTGTTATGTCACTTCCTATTCAGTCATCTTTCAATTTTAATTTTTATACATGTATAATTAGCCTGTCTACTTCTTGTCTGTACAAATGTATGTAAATATAAATTTATTTATTGCCAAAATAAAGCTGTTAAAACAAATAAGTCAACGTTTTACGAGCACAAAATACGTTTGGTCAGCAGCTAATACAGTCTCGTGACGTAGAGTTCTGTGGTCATGTGTTTATTGTTTTATTATTGTTTAGTTTACGGACCAGGCGGATCTTCTGGTAAGGATTGCCAGAATGATAATCAATGTTCAAATGAAGGGACATGCACGGGTGGTACTTGCTTTTGTACTGCAGGATGGGAAGGCCCCAAGTGCGAGACTGCAAGTAAGTTAAATGTATATTATATATGAGTCGATTCCATCCACGATCATCCCCGCATTTGCGGGAGTTTGACCTAAGCCCATCCAGTCGGGCATTTGACTATCGAAAAAAGTTGATCAGCGGTCGTAAACGAAAAGAAAATTGGCTGTTGATTCTTTTATTGGTTAAAGAAATGTTCGATTTAGCGCCGCGGCGCTTATTAGAATTTGCAATCTTTTGGTGCGGCGCTTAATCGAGAGCGGCGCTTATTAAAAAGTTGAAAAAATGCTCATAACACAACTTTAATTATCCATAGAAAAACCCAATAAATTTAACCCAATAATTTTCATAATACCCAATAGCACAATAAATTCAAAAAAGAGCGTCAACGGTCCTGGTCACGCCTTCTTCATCGTCGTCTATCCATAGACGTGGATCAGAGGCATCTTCGACATCTGAATCAGAGACTTCAATGCTTTCACGCCATATCATTATGGAATAATGTACGAGAAGAGACAAAAAACTGCTCTAACGTTGTTAGTTTTAAACGTTCTGTCAGAAAATAATTGTGGTCTCGTTTATATACTGTATGCATGATATCATGTAATGAAACTTTTAGACTAACGTAACTTTTAGATATAACTCTATTTAATATATATTTTAGATTTATATGCTTAGATTTTATTGATGTATTACTACTCTATCTTGTAAATTAGTATTGAAAATCCCTTTTGGGATATACTAATAAATCTTTGTATTGTATTGTATTGTATTGTATTGTATTGTATTGTATTGTATTGTATTGTATTGTATTGTATTGTATTGTCCGGCTCTTTTAGGATGGACAGCTGCGATCGAAGTACCTCGCGACCTTGACCGGCGAAAAACTCCAGTGATGTATTAAATATATGTTGATATGTCAGCATATCGGTTTGTGTTTTATTGCTGATTCATCTTTTTCGAAGGTGCGGCGCTTAATCGAGAGCGGCGCTTATTAAATTATCCTGCTTCTGGATGCGGCGCTTAATCGAGAGCGGCGCTTAATCGAGAGAGGCGCTAAATCGAACATTTACGGCAATGTCTTGCTAATATGGTTAGCATTATAGGGTTACAGTTTAGACCACTGATCTCTATACAACTGGATTGCTCATCCCTTATGGCCAGCGGTAAACATTTTGAAGACACTGGCGGCCATATTGGTACTCCGGTCCAGTGTACTTTGCGGTCTTAAGAGTAGTAAGAGTTTACCGGGGGAGTCGGAAAAGCCGTAAAACAATTCTCAAATGGCAGTTTACTGTTACTACCGAGAAACAGAAGGGAAATACAAGCAATTATTATATGGCTGGGTTTGATTTCCGGTCCGTACGCAAAACGACGCACGCTGATTGGTTCCTGAGAGGTCGGGATTTTACGATATTGACCGACCAGTCAATACGCTTTTTTCTCGGCCCTGTAAGTTTTGGCGGGAACATTTCTGAGTTGATTTGAATACAAATAAAAGAGAAATAGGCATCTTTATTTAAATATTCTGAACAATAAAATGTGTTGGAACATCACTGCTGGTTTTCTTTAAAGCTGTTTATCTAAAAACACGACAAATAAAAGCCGAACTGGTGTAAATAAGAAGGCCAAGAAGCGACACGAAACAGTCAACAGGTAAGGTAAACAGCATACTCCGAAGACGAAAACAACGCTCGAAGCTTTAAAATAAAATGAACCAATAGCCATATAATAAATTCCTTATTAACCTCGTTTGCTCGGTCTCTACTGGAAAGTATTTGCCCTCGGTTTTATCGCACAAACCTCGCTCCTTCGTCGCTCGGTCTGTACGAAAACCTCAGGCAAATACTTTCCCGTACAGACCTCGCACTCGGTTAATAAGTCTTTGATACAGTCCGAAATTCTCAACTACATACTTCAAGGCTTTGTAAAGACTTGTGCTTTAATACGAAAGGTATATAGATCGTTTTATAATAAAGTTATTGACTGATACGAGTTTTGTGATATAGGCAAATTTATCGATTAACGGGCAGAGTAAAAAAACTACAAAATAACACGTTTTACTGCTAAATAATACCGACAAATGCAAAAACTAAGCTTCCAAACATTTTACAGTGTTCTTTGTTTAATATACCAATGGCAGAAATATTTTAATGTGACTTTGTTCGTCTCTTTTCGTGCTACGAAAACATACAATTTTCCGTGGCGGCCATCTTGGTACTCCAAATTCGTCATCCCCGCTGGCTTCATTTTTGGGACTGGATGAGCAATCCAGTTATATAGAGATCAGTGGTTAAGGCCCTGTCACACGTAGCTTTTTCTTGTGCAACTAATTGCGTTGCAAAAAAAGGAACTTTAAGCTGTACGGCCATTTTTGGCGTGTGCAACCCTTCGCGCAAATGATTTTTCATAACATAACATAACATAAACAACTTTATTTAATGAGGATAATAACACATAACAGTTTGGTAGTAAACTGATAAACTTGTGGCCCTCTAATATGAAAACTTAATTAAAGTATATATTTACATGCATAAATTAAATGACAATTAATAAAATAAAATAAAATGAAATAAGAAAATAGAATAAAACATGACTAGTAAAAGTTATATTAAGAGTTCAAAATTATCTAGGTTTGAATACTTTTCAAAGAAAAATTGTCTAAGAGCCATCTTAAAAGATTTTACTGATTCTTTTTGTCTAATTACTATTGGAATGCTATTCCAAAGTTTAGTACTTGTGACGGCAAATGTCTGACCCCCTTCGCTTTCACGTTTGTAAGAGGGGCCCATTAGGTTAACGTTACTATATCGACTGTTTCTTGAATGAACATCAGAGTTCCGACAAAGAAGTTCTCGAATGTAGGTAAGAGAGGTTCCCTTCAATGTATTGTAAATGAGAGTACATTTTTTAAGTTTTATTTCATCAAAAAACGGCAGCCAGTCTAGCTTTTTGAAAAGAACGACACTTCTTTCATGCAAACTAGATCCAAGTATAACTCTCGCGGCTCTTTTTTGAATTTTTAGCACCCTATGAAGGTTTACGGAGGAACATGAGGACCAAATGGTACTTCCATACATTAAGATGGATTTTATTACGGTGTTGTAAAATAATACTCGCTCACGAAGAGGCAGAAATCTGCAAATCTTTCTCAGTAAGCCAATTCTCTGAGACAGTTTAGTACAAAGCTTATCGATATGATCATCAAACGATAACCTGTCATCCAAAATGACACCAAGAAGTTTCTGTGAGGAGACTTAATCAATAATTGTTCCATTGGCGGATACCTTTAGGTCTGTGGACTGCATTTTCTGTGCCAATTTAGATTTTCAAGTTGCAATTCAGATTTTCAAGTTGCACGAAAAGTTGGTTTGGTATCTACTTTATATTCAGGCTGTACACAGGCTACTTCCGCAACAAATGTCTACAAGTTACATCGGCTGTAAAAGAGCCGCAAAATTACGTGACTGTAACTTGTGTGTTTACAAGTCGAGTCAAGTTACCAAAGCTTTCTTGGACTTATTTCGTTTCGATTGTTTACGTTCCAATTCCATTATTAAGAAGAGAGTTACGAACGCTTGATAATAATATACACTTAATGTCTGCTCCCGAGGGAAACAGTTTTGTTTTCCCGAGAGTCTTGATATTTCCCGAGCGAAGTCGAGGGAAACATCGAGACTCGAGGGAAAACAAAACTAACTGTTTCCCGAGGGACCAGACATTAAGTGTTTTGTTATACAGGGTGTATCAAAAAAAAGGCTACCCTTAGAAAATATAATTAACATTCTTTTCAAATAACCTATTGTATATTGACAGCCCTGGACACATACGCGTTGCTCTGTGGTCAGTTGAACCATTTTTAATCGAACTGATATGAATATAATTAACATTTTTATTTCAGTTATGCTCCTTCATACGTTTAGAAGTTATCGTAATTTCCCAGGTGTATACGACCATTTGTTTTTTACGCATCCGTGACTTCAGAGGTGTCCAGGGCTGTCAATATACAATAGGTTATTTGAAAAGAATGTTAATTATATTTTCTAAGGGTAGCCTTTTTTTTGATACACCCTGTATAGCTTGAGTTTCGCTGAATAATTTCGACGTTTATCAAGGAAAAGTACACAAAAGAGAAACGCTAAGACTTACCAAAACATTTCGCCTGGCTCCGTAATTTCACTTCAACCAAACAAATATAAGTCTCAGAACAAAAGAACAGCAATACATTTCTCCAGTTAATCTTCACACATGCTTTGAAGACCTATAAATTTTCTTTTTTTCGTACCAAACAAGCTTTTGTTTATAGGATACCATGAAGAGTTCAAAGTTCTAGTGGGGCAACAATTGAAAACTTATTGACCGAGCAGGCAATAAGTTCTCAATTATTGCCCGCTCTGTATATACATTGAAATTTAGCTAAGGTCATGTGACCACAAACCAACCAATGACAGTCACCGTTGCATCCAGTGAAACTCTAGCTATATAATAATATCATTTAATCACGATACTTATTACACGTACTGCAGCAAAGAGCTGATGGGTTCGTGACTTTCGTGCTATATATGTGTTAGACAATAATTGTAAAATAGTTAATTGTTTTAGAAAGTGCTATTTTGATCGTATAATTACAAAATTACAAAAGTTTGTTAAAAATAGATAAAGTCCGAGTCATTAGAACTTAAATTTAGCTTAATCGCGATTTGGTTAATTTGGTTCTTAACTCATTTTTTGAATTGGAAGTATCCCATATCTTGTAGTGTTTCGTGCTAATTAATTTCGCACAAATCGAACTAACGAACCAATTCGTTCACAGGCGGAAAATAACTACTTGAGCATTGGATGCCTGCTGATAATTCTTCAGGGTACCACGCATTCATCTATTTTTTTAACTGCGTGAAAGAACTTATTTTAATCCCATGGTTTATTTCAGGTACTTCAACCGTTTCCTGCGACCTTGCTTGCGTACACGGTTCCTGTGTTATGCAGCCTAGTGGAACACCGGCCTGCAAGTGTGAGCTTGGTTATGGTGGAGAATTGTGCGAACATAGTAAGAATATAACTAGAAGTTTTTATCAAAAGTGAAGTGCTGCGAGTTGCTACCATTTACTATTTAGTAGTAAAATACATGTTATCGTCCGAAGCATTTTCAATTAAAGAGCTTAAGCATGCGACGTTTTCCTCAACATGGACGTCACGCGTGTGGAATCGAGTCATTAAAGAGTGATGGCGTCAGCACTCTTGCTTGAAGTGAAGAACGGCAATCTATGCAGTTTTAGGTTGTTGATTTGCAGCAATAATGGCTGTTGCCATCTTTGGTGGCTCAATTTTGTGCGCGTGACGTGGGTGTTGACAGTAACGTCGCATGCTTAAAATGTTAAGTGAAATCATCTGGCACAATGGTGTGGAATGTCATATAAAAATTAATGAACAAAGACTCGTATAAATACACTGTCTGCCCCTCGAAATGTCGCTTAGCCTTTTGTGGCCTTGATATATACTTCCAACAACAAATAGAGTTGTGTTTGATATAATAGTATAGTAGAAAAATACACTTCTCTTTAATATATCAATATATTCCAGCGCCAAACAATGCCAGGCGTAGCGTAGCGCCCAATTTAATAATGCCTGCCGCTGATCGGTAGACATTGCGTATACCGAAGATCATCGCCCACGAAATCCTAAATCGAGTTTGTGAACGCATATAAACTCGGCCCAGACCTCGTCAAGATTAGTGAGCTGCTCGCCTTACGGCTCGCAGCAATAAGGCCATTTAAACGGGAGAAAATAAGTCACGCCGTAATTAAGACCCGTCCTATTTAAGGTCTTCGTTAAGGTTTTCAGGGTCATTTCTGTAAAGCGCTCTCAAGTCGTCAGAATTTATGCCACAAAAATACAATAGATATCGTTAGAAAGCTATGAATTTGTAGAATACAATGGTGTCTTTTGTTTTGCGATAAACACAAACCGTTAATAGTTGTGAATTTTTTAATTAAAACTAGAGGGCTTCACTCGGGACGACTTAAGAACAAAGCGTTTCATTTTGTTCAAAATTTTTTTCGCTGTTCGATTCCGAAATAATTGTCCAGCAAAACGGTGTCAGCGTCTTTTTATTTTTTGCCTGGTTTCGAATTTATGACCTATTTTGTCCGAATGTTGGTCGAAAAACAGCATTTTTAACTTCGGTCGTCAATAAAATCGGCAAAACTCGACATATTAAAAAACACTGACACCGTTTGAACAAAATAAAACGCTTTTTACTCCAGTCGCCCCGAGTGAAGCCCTCTGGTTTTAATTTAAAAATTCACAACTATTAACGGTTTTTTAACGGTTTGTGTTTATCGCGAAATCAAAGACGCCATTGTATTCTACAAATTCATAGCTTTCTAACGATATCTATTGTATTTTTGTGGCATAAATTCTGACGAATTGAGAGTGCTTTACATAAATGACCCTGAAAACCTTAACGAAGACCTTAAGTCGCGAACATACTCGTATAAATGGTCAATTTGCTTAAAATAATAATAATAATAACATTTATTTATACCGCGCAAATTCAACTTTTAAGGTTTTCAAATGCGCCTTACAATAATTTTTGACATGGCCGAGTCGAAGGCATATTAAAGGCGCTCAGGCAGCCGCGATACGACACATCGGCCCACGAATTACAGCTAAGACCTATAGGTGTTGGTTTTGTGGAGGGAGGAAAACCGGAGAACCTGGTGAAAAACCCTCGAAGCACAGGAGACCAACTAAACTCTACTCACATGAGTCTCAAGCTCGAGAACAGGTTATTCCCAGACGGTCACCCATCCAAGTACTAACCCCATCCAATCGGGCTTAACTATTGGTGAGAGGCAGCGCCCTGACAGCACACGCCAACCGTGCTTCCCTAAGTAAGTCGCAAACAAAGTAAGTCGCGACTAAAATAAGAACAGGGTTGAAAGCTAGTCCGAAATATTAGTCGCGACTTATTAGAAATTGACCGTTTATACGAGTGTGTTCGCGACTTATACAAGTCGCGTCTTATTTCCTCCCGTATAAATGACCCTAATGTTAAACATGCAGAAGCCTGCTGACGTTTAAAAAATGTTAAATATTCCTTAGATCTTCAACTTGCTTTTTCAGCCCCCATTGCGAGGAGCTGAACGTTCATCAGTGCATAATTAGGTCGTCACTAAAAGGCACAAAAGGGACTCTCTCAGTCTTTCGCAGTCTTTCCAAAATAGAGCCATTTAAACGGAGAAAATAAGTCGCGACTTAATTAAGACGCGTCCTATTTAAGTCGCAAACACACTCGTATATAGGCCCATATAAATGGTCAATTTGTTCATGACCAAAGTAAGTCGCGACTAAAATAAGAACAAGGTTGAAAGCTAGTCCAAAGTAAGTCATGACTAAAATAAGAACAGAGTTGAAAGCCAGTCCAAAATAAGTCGTGACTAAAATAAGAACAAGGTTGAAAGCTAGTCCAAAGTAAGTCGTGACTAAAATAAGAACAGAGTTGAAAGCTAGTCCAAAGTAAGTCGCGACTAAAATAAGAACAAGGTTGAAAGCTAGTCCAAAATAAGTCGCGACTAAAATAAGAACAGGGTTGAAAGCTAGTCCAAAATA
Source organism: Corallium rubrum (assembly GCA_964035015.1). NCBI lineage: Eukaryota > Metazoa > Cnidaria > Anthozoa > Scleralcyonacea > Coralliidae > Corallium > Corallium rubrum. The sequence goes on from OZ036003.1 coordinate 13,656,030, forward strand.
AGTCACGACCAAAGTAAGAACAGGGTTGAAAGCTAGTCCAAAATAAGTCACGACTAAAGTAAGAACAGGGTTGAAAGCTAGTCCAAAGTAAGTCGTGACTAAAATAAGAACAAGGTTGAAAGCTAGTCCAAAGTAAGTCGTGACTAAAATAAGAACAAGGTTGAAAGCTAGTCCAAAATAAGTCACGACCAAAGTAAGAACAGGGTTGAAAGCTAGTCCAAAATAAGTCACGACTAAAGTAAGAACAGGGTTGAAAGCTAGTCCAAAGTAAGTCGCGACTAAAATAAGAACAAGGTTGAAAGCTAGTCCAAAATAAGTCACGACCAAAGTAAGAACAGGGTTGAAAGCTAGTCCAAAATAAGTCACGACTAAAGTAAGAACAGGGTTGAAAGCTAGTCCAAAGTAAGTCGTGACTAAAATAAGAACAAGGTTGAAAGCTAGTCCAAAGTAAGTCGCGACTAATATAAGAACAGGGTTGAAAGCTAGTCCAAAGTAAGTCGTGACTAAAATAAGAACAGGGTTGAAAGCTAGTCCAAAATAAGTTGCTACTAAAATAAGAACAGGGTTGAAAGCTAGTCCAAAATAAGTCACGACTAAAATAAGAACAAGGTTGAAAGCTAGTCCAAAGTAAGTCACGACTAAAATAAGAACAGAGTTGAAAGCTAGTCCAAAATAAGTCGCGACTAAAATAAGAACAAGGTTGTAAGCTAGTCCAAAATAAGTCGCGACTAAAATAAGAACAAGGTTGAAAGCTAGTCCAAAATAAGTCGCGACTAAAATAAGAACAAGGTTGAAAGCTAGTCCAAAATAAGTCGCGACTAAAATAAGAACAAGGTTGAAAGCTAGTCCAAAATAAGTCGTGACTAAAATAGGAACAGGGTTGAAAGCTAGTCCAAAATAAGTCACGACTAAAATAAGAACAAGGTTGAAAGCTAGTCCAAAGTAAGTCGCTACTAAAATAAGAACAGGGTTGAAAGCTAGTCCAAAATAAGTCGTGACTAAAATAAGAACAGGGTTGAAAGCTAGTCCAAAATAAGTCGCTACTAAAATAAGAACAAGGTTGAAAGCTAGTCCAAAATAAGTCACGACTAAAATAAGAACAGGGTTGAAAGCTAGTCCAAAGTAAGTCGTGACTAAAATAAGAACAAGGTTGAAAGCTAGTCCAAAATAAGTCACGACCAAAGTAAGAACAGGGTTGAAAGCTAGTCCAAAATAAGTCACGACTAAAGTAAGAACAGGGTTGAAAGCTAGTCCAAAGTAAGTCGCGACTAAAATAAGAACAAGGTTGAAAGCTAGTCCAAAATAAGTCACGACCAAAGTAAGAACAGGGTTGAAAGCTAGTCCAAAATAAGTCACGACTAAAGTAAGAACAGGGTTGAAAGCTAGTCCAAAGTAAGTCGTGACTAAAATAAGAACAAGGTTGAAAGCTAGTCCAAAGTAAGTCGCGACTAATATAAGAACAGGGTTGAAAGCTAGTCCAAAGTAAGTCGTGACTAAAATAAGAACAGGGTTGAAAGCTAGTCCAAAATAAGTTGCTACTAAAATAAGAACAGGGTTGAAAGCTAGTCCAAAATAAGTCACGACTAAAATAAGAACAAGGTTGAAAGCTAGTCCAAAGTAAGTCACGACTAAAATAAGAACAGAGTTGAAAGCTAGTCCAAAATAAGTCGCGACTAAAATAAGAACAAGGTTGTAAGCTAGTCCAAAATAAGTCGCGACTAAAATAAGAACAAGGTTGAAAGCTAGTCCAAAATATGTCGCGACTAAAATAAGAACAAGGTTGAAAGCTAGTCCAAAATAAGTCGCGACTAAAATAAGAACAAGGTTAAAAGCTAGTCCAAAATAAGTCGTGACTAAAATAGGAACAGGGTTGAAAGCTAGTCCAAAATAAGTCACGACTAAAATAAGAACAAGGTTGAAAGCTAGTCCAAAGTAAGTCGCTACTAAAATAAGAACAGGGTTGAAAGCTAGTCCAAAATAAGTCGTGACTAAAATAAGAACAGGGTTGAAAGCTAGTCCAAAATAAGTCGCTACTAAAATAAGAACAGGGTTGAAAGCTAGTCCAAAATAAGTCACGACTAAAATAAGAACAGGGTTGAAAGCTAGTCCAAAATAAGTCACGACTAAGATAAGAACAGGGTTGAAAGCTATAGACCAAAATAAGTCGCGACTTATTAGAAATTGACCATTTATACGGGTGTGTTCGCGACTTAAATAGGACGCGTCTTATTAATTCTTAATTCTTATAAATTAATTCTAAAATCTTATTAATTCTCGCGACTTATTTTCTTCGTTTAAATGGCCCTAGTAAGTCGTCATTTTGTTTTTAAATTGGTCGTCAAGCTTCAGTAGTCCCAAGATTTTAGCAATCTTCTGGATAACCTAACCAAAACAAAAACCCTAACCCTGGTCAGAAATCTGGTTTACCGCCTAGCTTTTTGGAAGAACATATTTGACGACGACATGTTGTTAAAGTGTCTGAAATGAAAAATTTGTTGGCATTTTTGTTGTTTTATCAGATGGATCATTAATAGTGAAATCTATTGTTCTTATGCATAGTTGTCCATCTGCGTACGTCATAAGCATTGTTTCCGAAAGCCCGATTTTTCTCCAAGAACGAACTAGCCATGGCAAACTTTGAGAGTTAATAGCGCGAAAACTACGCATCAGATTCTCTTGAAATTTTCAGTGAGTGCTCCTGTCATGCTTCTCTGTACAATAAAACAACAAAAATGCCAACGTATTTTTCACTTCATAGACATAGCAATGCCAGGAACGAAGAAAACGTTATAGAATCGAACAAGTTTTAATTTGTTTTAACTTTAACTTATTAAAATAAGTTATGCTACTTAGTTACTACAAATAACAAATAAACAAAATACAAAGTATAAACTGGGTTTGTAGTAGCTGAAATGGTTTGACTCAACAAATAAGACTTCAGATTATATGCGCATTTAACAAATTATTCAATGTTGCCATTATTTGTGGCCAAAGTTTTGTCGATACTTGGAGAAAATTGTCATATTTTTTGTCATCCTGACTTTCCAGCCGGAGCAGGAAAAAAACACCCCAACTCCGGCTCCGGCTGACCAAAAAACGCCGGAGCTCCGGCAGATCTCCGGAACTCCGGCACACAGCACTAGACCAAACTTTTTCGTTAATTTAAACTTTACCGTAGACCGTGTAAATATAGATTTTCTTGTATTAAGCATGTAGGGTTTGGCCATAGATAATGGAAGGGGAACTGGATAGGAAATTTAAAACGATGTTACGAAACCGGAAACGATGTTTACACAACTTGCCATAGTAATTATACACTTACATAAGCAGCTAATATGCACCAAACGAGTTGGGTGGTCCCACATGACCAGGATCAGCTGTTGCTGAAATGAAGGCCATGTCGACACGTATGCGTTTTCATAGCGTTTTTATATCGTTCTCGGTCCTCAGGGGAGTAGAAAACAATGGTCTCGTTACCTGAAACAATATGGAAACGCTTGGAAAACGTATACGTGTGGATGGGTCTAAACAATAGTGTAAGACCCCGTTTCTGTCATTTCAAAAGTACTTTCAAATAAGACAAACTTAATTTTCGTTTCATAAACACTTTAATAAATACGGCGAACAATATTTTACGTTTACAGCCGAAAAGATCCAATGCCTGAGAGCAATTGGAGTTACTGCAGTAGGTACTATACCTGACGACAACATGGATGCCTCCTCTTCTGTTAACGAGTATTATACTGCTAAACATGGTCGTTTGAAAAACCCAAAATCCGCGTGGTGCGCGAACCTGTCAGATGGAGAACCCCGTCTCGAAATTCACTTTAATAATGTGATGCTGATTACTGGTGTGGCAACTCAAGGCGATCCTAATGGAAATAATTCCGTATCGAAATACACGATAGCCACACGATTATCACAAAACGGTACATTTCAGGAGCATCCTGAGTGGGTAAGCATGGCATGATTGTTTTGTTTTGTTTTGTTTTGTTTTGTTTTGTTTTGTTTTGTTTTTTGTTTTGTTTTGTTTTGTTTTGTTTTGTTTTGTTTTGTTTTGTTTTGTTTTGTTTTGTTTTGTTTTGTTTTGTTTTGTTTTGTTTTGTTTTGTTTTGTGTTGTGTTGTGTTGTGTTGTGTTGTGTTGTGTTGTGTTGTGTTGTGTTGTGTTGTGTTGTGTTGTGTTGTGTTGTGTTTTGTTTTGTTTTGTGTTTTGTTTTGTTTTGTTTTGTTTTGTTTTCTTTTATTCCTGCCTCGAACTACCGCAGGGACAAGCAGTGCTATAGCATTAACAAACCTGTAACCAGTTACTGTTTTAACTTTTAATTTTAAAAGTTACGATAAATAGAAAGTAACTAGTTACAGTTACCTTTCTAAAAAAGTGACTATTACCGGTAAAGTTACTCAAAAAAGTAACGACTATATGTAACTTGTAACGAAATTACTCACAGCACTAAGAACATATAGCTATTCTCACTAAATTGAACGGGGTGTTAAATACAACTGGAAGGGAGCACTGAACCTGTGGCGTAGCCAGGATTTCGAAAGGGGGGAAATCAGAATAAATTTTTAGGGGGGTCCGGGGGGATGGTCCCCCGGGAAATTTTGAAATCGAGAGTCGCTGAAATGCCATTTCCTGGCTTTTGGAGGAAGATTTTACAGACTCTAAAGGTTAAAAAACGTCATATGAAATACTCAAAACATGCCAACGTCACTTAGATACTCAAAATGCACACACTCAGTAGATTGACGTTGGAGTTTTGGTATATTTTCAAACATTGCATAATTGAAGCGGCATGTCTTCCGTTTGCTTCGGTAAATTTTCTTAAAAATTGCTGAGATGATAGATATTGTTGTAGAGAATATCCATGCAAAAAATGAAGGTAGGTTGTAGGGACCGATTTTTCGCTATAAAAATTATCGATTTAAAAAAGTTCTGTCATGAAATTTTTTTAAAATGATATATACTTTAGAAATTTTTACTTATTTACAAAATTTTGACAAAATTCACCGAAGAAAGTGTCTACAAGTCTAACATCCATGTCGATGCGGTCGTAGAATTTCGAAACGACAAGATCACTGTTTACGCATGCGTAGCGATACTATTTCTAGTCACCAGACCCCTATTGAAATTACCGTAGGGAGCCACCTTAAATTCTCCATTAATTTTATAATTTTCCTGAAGCAGATTGTGCTCTTCGTTTTTATAACTCATTCATGCCAATATTATTTACTGCTCTGTCACTTGGGGTAATTGTTTCAAAACACTTTTGCAAAGAATTCTTCGCCTTCAAAAGCATGCAGCACGCATTATCTTAGATGCTGAGTATTCCACTCCTTCTGTTCTCCTTTTTTCCCAGCTTAAGTGGATTCCAATTTTTGATCTAATTAAGTTTAGAAAGCTTCTTCTACTATTAAATATACTAATCATTCCTAATGCTCCAACGTCTTTTAAATTTATGTTCAATTTCTTATCTGCCACTCGACAACACGGTCGTACTAGAGCCTGCTTATATGACCTAAAGCTTCCTTACCCGCGTACTAATTCTGGTAAACGAACATTTCTCTATAGCGCCTCAATTCTCTTTAACGCCTTAGATAATGATTGCAAACAGCTTGCCATGTCACCTGCATGTACTTCTGATGCTTTCACGTTAAGATTAACTGCTACTAAACGCAAACTCAGTAATTACTTTCTTCATAAACTTTTGTAATTTTTTATTGAATTGTAAATGTGTTTCTACTTGACTAGTTTATCACTTGACATTATTTCCATATATAGTGTATTAGTTATGTCTGTTGTATTTGTAAATATTGTAATATTGTGAGGGCCGTATGTTAGATAACCTTTACGGTTAATACGTCTTTTCCCTCGTAAAATAAAGTTTTATTCTATTCTATTCTATTCTATTCTAAGCCTCCTGTGTACAAGAGCTGCAAGTAGCCTCTGCTATTTGAGGAAGTTGTTCAAGGGGCTCCGCTCTGTCAAATCAAATCAAATCAATTTTTATTTACCAAATATAAAAGTTTACAGGACGCAGCGTTGTACAAAAATAAATAAAACTCAGATAATTAGATACAAAGAGAAAAGAAACAACAAGCTCAAGTATTAATAAAGGATATATTTGGATGGTGCTCAGCCAAAAAGCCCCAAAGAGCTTGTAGAGCGCTAAACACCAAGGCGAGTTTAAAATGATAACGAAAGGTCACTATTTGCGTTGCTTATGAGATATAATAAAAGTTATGTAATTAAATATATGAAAGTATACGATAATATGTACACTGGATTTTATTATTATTCGGTTAACATTAATCCTACGATTCTAAGAGGAAGTTTTTTAGTTTAGTTTGGAAGGATCTAAGTGAAAACGATTGAGTTCTGGAGTCCTCAAGGGAATTCCAAAGAGATGACCACTGTGTCTAACAGTTTGCTTTCTAGTTGTTGTTCGTACTTTGCCGATGTGAATTTTATTGGCATTTCGAGTATTATATTGATGAACCTCCCTGTTATAAGAAAAATAGTGCTTGAACTGGGATGGTAAAGAATAGATTTATCAAGACACTTGTACATGAAACATCCAATTTGATATTGGTGAAGATGTGATATTTTCTTCATGTAGAGACTTGAGAAAAACGGCAATGTTTAAAGGTGACGTACAGTCCGTTCTGCACATGTACGAAACTAATGTTTACATCTTTATTTACAAAAAAAATACTAATACCTTATTCAAGATTGTAAGCTTGGTTCCCATTCATTATACTTGTACCCAAAACAAAACATTTTCCGAAGAAATAGAAGAAATCCGAAGAGATATCCTCGCCGAATCGCTTGGTTTTCTGCCATGTTCCTAACGATTTACATTGAGCCGAGTACTTCATGTAATTATCTACGAATGTCATGTTTTAGGGACCACATTGCGGTCATGCGCAGAACGGACTGTACGTCACCTTTAAATATGACTGCTTTGACAGAAGGAAAGGGGACGACGAGAGCGGGAGGCAAACGGCGAAGCCGCGAGCTAACCGGTTTTGTCGCTCGCCTCCCGCTCTCGCCCTCCCCTTTCCCCAACCCCTAAAAGGGAAGGGACTGCACAGTCGTTCCCAGAGCCCATGTTCCCCTTACGCAGCGGGCGGGAAACGAGAGGCTCTGGGATAATCCATTCCACCCGATCCGCACGTTGTATACCTAATAAACTACTAGATATTATATACACATTGTATCCAGTAAGTTACTTAACTGGAAATTGTTTAATTTGTAAGATGCGCTAATTAACGGATTAAAATTCACTGCGCATCTCACAATCTTTGCCAAGAATCCCCCCCCCCCCCGACACTTTTCAGGTTAGGGTTAGGGTTACCCCCGGGAAATTCACATTTTTGAGATTAGGGTTAGGGGGTTCGGGGGGGGGGGAAGGGTTTCATTAAGAACCTCTTTTATTAAACAATTTCCAGTAACTTACTGGATACAATGTGTATATAATATATAGTAGTTTATTAGGTACAACGTGCGGATCGACTGTCCATTCACGCCATCACAGGATTCTTGTTATCCAGAAGAAGAGTAATCATGTTCATTGATTATGGATTATCCCAGAGTCTCTCGTTTCCCGGGTGGGGAACGTGGGCTCTGGGAACGAGATTGACTTTGACCGTGTCTCAATAACTCGGTGGTTAGAGCGCCGATGTGTTCAAACAAGTATTTATTAAAACCGTTTGTTCTTTCTTTTTTTCTTTTTTTTTTTTCACCTACAGATTACCAATGCGAATACGAATCCAGGTTACATTAATGAATATGCCCCGATCCAACCACCTTTGGTAGCTGATCAAATTCAATTTCGTGTTAAGGAATTTGTTGGTGAATACCCCTGCATGCGGGTTGAAGTTTATGGATGTCCAGGTAGTCATTTGTTAGTAATATATACAATATGAGCGAATATGAACGACCGAACTGTATGGGCATTTACAACTTATACGTCTTATCCAATTCACGCATCAAAGGGGCTGTTTATATGAGAGGCGTACCGGGATGATTTTTCAAAGGGATGCCCAACCTCTACCCTGCGAGTCAGAGCCCCTTTCCGACCTACGCAAGCTTCGGAGGAAAGTGGGCTCTGCCAACAAACTCGATCTTCGCCCCAAGTTTAGGGCGAGTCGGTCAGGTTTTAAACTGGTCAAACAAATTCTAGTTTACGAACACGCGTAACCGTTCACGCATGCTCAAAAAGAAATATCGAGTTTGTTGGCAGAGCCCACTTTCCCCCGAAGCTTGCGTAGGAACCTCGTACCCAGGGTCTTATCTCCACTCCCTTGACTTTTATAAGCTGATTGCTTATAGATTAAGCTGATAGTTTAAGGAAGCGTGTGGGTTTGTTTCTCCTACAACACCAAACATGATATCAAAATATTTAATTTGCATATCAAACAAACTGAAATATCTCAACCGAACGAAGCAAGGCAACATACAAAAGATGTCACTCAACATACAAAAGATGTCATTTTAAGTGTTTTTTCAAATAAGACAGACTAACTTTTCTTTTATAGAGTTGTCTATATAAAGTTGTCTTTATATATAGTCTATATCTATTTATACAATACCCTGGTTGCTATGCGTGTTTTCATTGGTTGTTGCCCATGATCTATTAGAGGACAGACACATGAATCACGTCAGATCACGTCAGATCACGTCAGATCACGTCAGATCACGTCAGATCACGTCAGCTGACTTGCTTTTTTCTTTCTTCATGCCCCAAAATCCGGCAAGAAGTATTGTGTAATTTTTATATTGTATAAAACAAGTAGATTCCATTTTTTGTTGTCTGTTCAGTTATAGATGCACAGAAGACGTCACAACGTGGTAAGAACATCAGTGACTCACTCGACTGCGTCTCGTGGGCCACTTTTTTGTTCTTACCACGTTGTGACGTCATCTGTGCATCTATAACTGAACAGACAACGGCAAAATGGAATCTATTTGTTAATTATACAATAATTTGAATAGTACGTGCGTTTTTATTGGTCGATAGCCATGATCTATAAAAGGACAGATGCACAGATTACGTCACTGACGTGGTCTGATTTCTCTAAACCAATCATGGGTCTCACTGCAACACCACGAGCCAATGACATTGCTTGATTTTATAGATCATGAATCACACCAGATGAAGTGATTTATCTTTTTCAATTCCCTGGAAATTCTGTTAAAACATAATTTTTCTATTTGTATAAAAATTATTAATTGTTTACTAATAATTACTAATTTTGTATTGTATAAAACAAGTAGATTCCATTTTTTTGTTGTCTGTTCAGTTATAGATGCACAGAAGACGTCACAACGTGGTAAGAACATCAGTGACCCACTCGACTGCATCTCGTGGGCCACTTTTTTGTTCTTACCACGTTGTGACGTCATCTGTGCATCTATAACTGAACAGACAACGGCAAAATGCAATCTATTTGTTAATTATACAATAACTAGAAATACATGATCGCAACAACCCCTCGCCCACTTTTAATATATACATTTTTGTAAACCACCCCCACCACCACACACACACTTTCTGGTTTTGGTTGGGGTTTTTTTGTATTTAAGTCTACCTGTATTACAGTTTTTATATTTAGTCTATGTAATAGTAAAATTAACAGCCTGAAAAATTTTGAATAGAAAGAGAGACACAAACCAGTATAACTTCAAAGAAAATTCATTGGCAAAGTTCACCCGGCTGTAGTCATGTACTGTAGTATTAAGTATTGACACACCGAAAGAGCATACAATGTCAATATTAAAAAAGAAACTATAGCCCTAAACTAAGACTATAGTCCTAAGTCTAAGACTGTAGTCGTAAGACTAAATTTATAAGACTATAGTCCTAAGACTAAATTTATAAGACTATAGTCGTAAGACTAAATTTATAAGACTATAGTCCTAAGACTAAATTTATAAGACTATAGTCGTAAGACTAAATTTATAAGACTATAGTCCTAAGACTAAATTTATAAGACTATAGTCCTAAGACTAAATTTATAAGACTATAGTCCTAAGACTAAATTTATAAGTTAGACTATAGTCCTAAGACTAAATTTATAAGACTATAGTCCTAAGACTAAATTTATAAGACTATAGTCCTAAGACTAAATTTATAAGACTATAGTCCTAAGACTAAATTTATAAGACTATAGTCCTAAGACTAAATTTATAAGACTATAGTCCTAAGACTAAATTTATAAGACTATAGTCCTAAGACTAAATTTATAAGACTATAGTCCTAAGACTAAATTTATAAGACTATAGTCCAAAGACTAAATTTATAAGACTATAGTCCTAAGACTATAAAATTTATAAGACTATAGTCCCAAGACTATAAAATTTATGAGACTATAGTCCTAAGACTAAATTTATAAGACTATAGTCCAAAGGCTATAGTCCTAAGACTAAGACTATAGTCCTAAAAATTAGATTATTGTCCTAAGACTATAGTCCTAATACTAAGATTATAGTCCTAAGACTATAGTCCTAAGACTAAGATTATAGTCCTAAGACTATAGTCCTAACAACGAGATGAACCAAATAACAAATTTTCATTCAAAATAGATAATAGTGCCATAGTGGTGACAAGAATATTATTTTATATATTGCATGATTTTCTTTTTCAAGACTCAGCTAAACTGGTAAATATGAATCTCCTACCGTCAAACTTTCTTCTGCTTTTGTCACCACAAACACTGCCAATTCAGTCTATACTCTTTTCAGAATTCAGATTGTTTTTCTCGTTCGGTTTCTTTCGGTTTCTCCGTGACCAGGCATCATTCAGTTCTCTTCAAGATCTAAAAAGCCGTTTGTTTTCAAACTGATTTCTTCATCGTTCTCCCTCGAGTTAAGTAGAATACACCAGAGCAGATTTCTTTACAGGTTTCGGCCAGTTTCAGGACAGTACAGTGTCGTTTTCGGTCTACCAGTAACCCTGCTATTCGAATTCCGAACTGCGAAAGTTGCGGATTTGTTGACATATATATATATATATATATAAACATCTCGCAGAATTTCTTTCCCACTTGCGTGTAATTTACATAAATGATATATAATTTTAAGTAGAAATACATAAATGCAATAACCCCTCGCCCGCTTGTACAGCAACCCCCCTTGCGCTCTTTTCTTGTTGGAGGCCTGGAAATAGCTACTCCTGTCGGAATGAAAATATAGTTTTAATTCTGGTAGAATATTTGAAATAAAAAACAAAAACTCTATTTTTTTAAAGAAAAATGCTACAAAAAAATAAAGAAAAATTTAAGGATGATATTTCGTAAAATATATTGAATGAAAAAAATTACATGTCGCCTCCCAGGTTTCGAACTCGATCTCGTTCGCGTGCAAGCCGACGACGTTAACCACCACGCTACTGAAGCAGGCGTCAGAATTTTATCAAAACATTAGGGTTATATGTTACAGTTCTTTCTTTCCATGTTTACAAAGACCATTGCTTGGTATCTAAAAATATTTGCATTTTGAAAACTACTCAAACTGCCTGACTGGTATTCATTTATGATATTTTAAATTTATTTAAACAAATATAACAAAAACAGTTTTTCATTTCGAAATCTGAATTGCTGAAAATTTTTTCACATACATGTTAATGGGCCTTAATAAATATTTCAACAGCATTTGTACGTTTTAAAAAAATTCCTTTTCCATTTTTTATGCTAAATTATAAACAACCGCTAAGTCATATTAAGTAGTTTTACAAAAAGAAAACTATTTAAAAGAAGATAAGACGGCAGCCACAGGTAAAAAATACAACGGGCATCGGCAAGAAAAAAACATGCAATTATGGATATGATACGTTTACAACGGACTTCAAGGACACACAAAATGTCATAATATAAAACAAAATTAACAGTCATAGACGTAAACAGGGAAACTCGAACAGTTTTGCTACTAAGTGTTCGTGATTACTGAGAGCGACTGCTCTATATTTTTACCGTAGCTTAAACTTTTCGGCCTTTATCATCGTTGGTTTTCTATATCTTTTTCCCTCTTTCGAGGTTCGGTTTGACGGGTTTCCTTTAGTCAAGACGTTGATTTGTTTCTGTTCTTTTGAAATGAATGTACGTATCCTCAAAACTCCTTTCTCAAGTCTTTTTGTCAAGAATATATTACTTCAAATCTTTTTTGTCAAGAACTATATCGTTTCCAGTGCCCTACAATCTTCACCGCGCGTGGTCCGTCCACACATATATATATATATATATATATATATATATTTATATATATACAAATATTCAGATCGCTCAAACTGATTCGCATTTGAACACGCGTGTAAAGTGGACTCCACGCATGTCGAGATTAGCACCCTCACCGGGCTCCGGGCCTTCGGCCCTACGCCCGGCTCGGGGATTTGAATAGTACGTGCGTTTTTATTGGTCGATAGCCATGATCTATAAAAGGACAGATGCACAGATTACGTCACTGACGTGGTCTGATTCTCTAAACCAATCACGGATCTCACTGCAACACCACAAGCCAATGACATTGCTTGATTTTTATAGATCAGGATCACGCCAGATGAAGTGATTTATCTTTTTCAATTCCCCGGAAATTCTGTTAAAACATAATTTTTCTATTTGTATAAAAATTGTTAATTTTTTACTAATAATTACTAATTTTGTATTGTATAAAACAAATAGATTCCATTTTTTTGTTGTCTGTTTATTCATAGGTGCACAGAAGACGTAACAACGTGGTAAGAACATCACTGACCTACTCGACTGCGTCTCGTGGGCCACTTTTTTGCTCTTACCACATGTGACGTCATCTGTGCATCTTTAACTGAACAGACAACGGCAAAATGGAATCTATTTGTTAAACATAGTACAACGACGGCAAAGTGGAATCAATTCGTTTAATATAAGTCTATATCTATATCTATATAATATATCTATTTAACAAAGAATAGATTCCATTTCGCCGTTGTCTGTTCAGTTATAGATGCACAGAGGACGTCACAAGGTCGTAAGAACAAAAAAGTGGCCCACGAAACGCAGTCGAGATCCGTGATTGGTTTAGAGCAATCAGACCACGTCAGTGACGTAATCTGTGCATCTGTCTTTTTATAGATCATGGCTATCTGCCATTAAAAACGCACGTACCATTTAAATTATTGTATAAATCTTTATATATAGTTTCTATCTATATAAAGTTGTCTGTTGAATTTATTTTTCGTTTTAGTTGATGGTTCAGTGGATTCTTGTTTCCAAACATATGGTGTCGCCAACCCTGCAAGCGTTGCTGATTCTAATTTCTTTTCGTCTTCATACATGGCTGGATACACACCTAAAAAAGGCCGGTTGAATGGTGCTGCAGCATGGTGCATGCAGCAGGGCACTAGTACACTGCTTCGTGTAACATTAGGCTCAAAGTTTCCAAAGGTAGTTGGTGCCATTACGCAAGGTCTTAAAAATGACACAGAAAATTATTACACACAGTCATACAAGCTTGTATGGAAACCAGCGTCGTCGTCAAACAGCTGGACACGTCTCGCCGCTGGCTCCCAGGAGGTAAGTCTCAGTGCACTATATTAAGCAAGGACTTATTAAAAGGGCTGTGTCAAGTTTGTCTTTAAAAATAAAGTTTTATTTGCACTTTTGAAAAATACATAAATTGACAAGAGCAGTTGAGTAATTTGTCATAGTTATACAAATATTATATAATATAAATAAGTTTTGTGGAAACACCACGTAAAATATTTCTTTGCTTATATTTTATTTTATTTGCTTTTTTATTTTTTTATTTCTTTTCTTATTTCTTTTTTTTTACGTGGTGTTTCCACAAAACTTATTTATATTACATTATCGCCATGAAAACTTTCAAAGAATTAATATACAGGTTTGTTAACAAGGTATGGTTAATATATGTGCTTAGTGACTAAATTAACCGTTAGTGACTAAAGGTGCTGTTACACGATGCGATTTTTCTTGCAACTTGCAGCAAATCACTGAATGTTGTAAGTTGCATAAAAAATCGCACCGTGTAACACCCCGTTGCAACTTGCGATTTTGTCATTTTTGCCGTGTTGCAAGTTGCAAGAAAAGTTGGATGGGTTCTACTTTTTGCTGCAACTTACAACAGAAATCGCAGTTCAAGTTGCTGAACGTGTAACACCCTTCCTGTAACTTGCGATTTTTTTTTTCCATATGTAAATTTGTTGCAAGTTGCAAGAAAAATCGCATAGTGTAACAGCACCTTAAATTAACGTGTCTTAAAGTTTGATTAACGCCAGCCAATTTTACTCGTTAAGGCCCGTTTATACACGTGCGGTTTTTTGATGCGATTTATATCGCCAACTTAGCCTCCTCCGCAGGCAACTCTGTGTCTTCCCAAAGCTTTTCAATGTTTTTACTGAGCACGAAGGGACAGCGGCAGAGTGGGGACTATAAGGGTTTGGGAATTTGAAGTCCGCCGTTTGGGAAGACGTATTAGGGACTTTAAAGATTCGAACTACGGCTACGGTAGAATCTTTAATTTAATAGTGGTATTAAATGGTGGTGTATTTATACGTTCAAATTTTAAGATACACAATCGCGCGGACTCATTTTGTTCTTAAATTCCTGAAGAAAAATACTTGTTCAATCTATGTTAGTCGCGAGAATACGGCTAAGCTTTTCCAAGGCTTCTGTAGTGACTTGGATTCCGCGTTGTCTTTACGGCGTGACGGCGTAAAGATTACTCTTGGGACCGTCATTCGCAAAAGATCTTTGTATTTGACATAAAATTCTATTGTTTAAACACGTTGCCGTAGTCGTAGTCGTTCGTGTTTTATTGAAGTCCCTATCGTAGGGTTAGCCAAGCTAGACAACGGGAACGTCAGTGACGACGTCCTTCATTCAATGTAAAATCAAAAATAATGAATTCATGCATCGTCCTAACCTACGACGAACCATAGGCGTAGAGTATGGGGGGGGGGGGGGCTGAGGGGCTTTAGCCCCGGAGAAATCTCAATGGGAGGCTGAGCCCCCCCAGAAATTTTGCAGCAACTGACTCATCAATCACCATTCGCAAATTATAGGTTACTCGTTAGGCTAAAGTAACTGTTACAGCCTCATTCTGGTCAGCCAAAAGTGCCCATATACAGTGATAAGTCAACCCAGTAAACACAACATCGAAAAATACAATAGGTTGTTTTCTAAGGGTTTAGGGGTTTTTTATTCACACTGTATAGGTTAACGTCAAATTCACCATAGTCAATCGAGATATGGTCTGGAAACTCGGCAAACTTCAAAGCGCCTATAATGAGCTGGGATTTTATGTTGAACCGTACCTTACACCATGCGCATCCTTTGTATTAGGTTTATTAATATTTAAATAGCACGGTTGAGTGATTGAACTGAAACGTTGCTATTGGACAATTCGTTCATTATACTAAAATACAATGTGTTCAGTGACCGTGCACCGTGCACAAAAATGCAGAAAGGCGAACAAAAAGATAGACCAAAGACTTTAGCTGAGTTTCCAGACCATATCTCGATTGACTATGAATTCACCCAGCAGCTTTCACTATTCAATGTGATAAGATACGTCGTCCTGAATACGTGAAGCTACATCAGTTGACGTTGTGTGCACAACCATAGTCAACCGAGATATGGTCTGGAAACTCAGCTAAAGTCTTTGGTCTATCTTTTTGTTCGCCTTTATGCATTTTTGTGCACGGTGCACGGTCACTGAACACTTTGTATTTTAGTATAATGGCGAATTGTCCAATAGCAACGTTTCAGTTCAATCCCTCAACCGCACTA